>JAZDUA010000299.1:0-295000 GCA_038098605.1 Gryllus longicercus
GTGACCGTGATCTTCCCCCGATGAATGGCGGGATCCGGCGCCGACCTACCATCGGCTAGCGGGCTTTCCCCTAACGAGGTATCTCCCACAAGGTGGGCACTTCCCCAGCTAGCACAAACTCAATGCTCCCGGCATGTGCGGAAATGTAGTGCATGTTAGTGTGTGTGGAAGGGATGAGAATAGAACAGGGAAGAGGTAGAGAAGATCGCGCGTGGTTCGTGGCCCGTTTGTTAGGGTACTGCTGCGACATTCACCTAGTATTAATCGGAGAATTCAGAAAACTACCGATCAGAGCATCCGGAGTTCTCCTTCACACAGCGACTGAATTCGAAGCTAGTGTCTCTCTAGAGTCCTGCCATCGCCGGGACTCGAACCTCGGACCTTCCAGTCGGAAGCCATGCAGTGACCTGTGCAGAGGTCCTGTGCCACCTCTCCCGGTGCGAGAAGCGAAGGACGCACGAGGTAAAGCGACGCGACGTGACAACAGCGAAGGCGGCGCCGGCCCAGGAATGTCACGGTGGCGGAGGGGCGGGAGAAAGAGGCGCGGCGCCGACGGCTCGGGGTTGCAGCGGGGCCAGGGCCGGGCGCCCCGCGCCGGTGGGAGCGAGCAGGAGTCAGCGGTCACGGCTGCGGAAGAAGGGGACACAGCGGTTGTGATGGGGACGACGAGGGGTGAGGGAATTTCGGGCGCTTCAGGGGCAGGACGTGGCGGGGGGTGGAGGGAGGGGGGCTTTTCATTCGGCTCCCTTTCCGAGCGCTGGTGATTGCCGCCGCCGCCGCCGCAGCCGCCGCCGCCGCCCCGTGCGCGCTGTCGCTTTTTGAAGCAATTCGTTTGGCGAGGCGAGGCGAGGCGAGGCCGGCGGGTCTTAAAGGCGAGCCCCGCTGAGCTGGCTGCCCTCTTCCTGCAAGGGACCTGCGCGGCGCGGTGCGGGCGGCGGCAAACGAATGCATTGTCTAACGCGCTGTGTGCGCGGCGCTTTAACGAAAGCGCTGGCTGTAAACGCCGCAGCCTCCCCCCCCCCCGCGCCAACTCCACCGCCCGCTCCTTGAGGAAGGAGGAAGGGGAAGGAGGGTGAGAAGGAGTGGAGGGGGGATGTGGAGATGAGGATGGGACCGGGGCTGGTTCTAGGGGGGCGGGGCATGGAAGCCATGCCCACCTCAAAAGACATAGAGTTTTCTTTTGCGCTCTTTTATTTGGCAAAATTGATTAAGCACTTTGACTGCTCTAGACAAGTTGATACGCAAAATATTTCCTTGCAAGGGTAGCCTCTGGACGAGTTATTACGCTCAGTCGGTTTGTCGCTGGTAGCCTCTGGATGAGATCGTAGGCGGAACTGCGATGTCTGAGGAACCTCCGTATGAGTTGGTGCGTGAAGACGCGCCTTCGCTAGGGGACTGACTGATAACTGAGATGTCTTGTGCGATATCTATGTGCAAGCGAAGTCAGCTACCAACGGGACCCGCAGCGAGAAGCATGACGCAAGATGCGTGACTTACAGTAGACCGATCCGTAGCAGTTAAAGAGTTAAATATTTATGTTCGATTTATATAATTATTTAACAATAATATTGTATAGTATCATATCTACTGAACATGAATAACATATAATATAATAACAAATGTGATAATTTTTTAACAAAAATCTACGTTGCCCCCTCCTAATGATCGGCTGGATCCACCTCTGGGGATGGGAGCGGATGGGGTACTGATAGGGGGCGTGACCGGAGAAGGGAGGGTGGCGGGGTGGAGGTATGCGGGAGGTGGAAGGGAGTCGTTGTCTTAAAACTACACTCTTCACATGTGGTGGTAAGCCGTCAGACAACGAAACTGGCTTGATCAGGCAACGGACCGCGCGCGATCTTTCCTACCTCTTCCTTGTCCTATCCTCTCCCCTTACACACATACTTGAACTAACATGCACTGCACAAGCACACATGTCGGGGGACCGGTCGGGAGCTTGGAGCTTGTCCCTACTGGAGCGGTGCCTCGCTGGCGGGAGATACCAGGTAGGGGGAAAACCCGCTAGCTGACGGTAGGTCGGCGCCGGATCTCCCCATACAGCGAGGGAAAGATCACCGCCACCTTAGAACCATAAAACATGCACTACACGTACGGGACTAATTAGCCTGATTGTTGGCGTGCCCGGAATCACTGAAACAATCAATCAATCAATCGAAAATCCGTTGTCGTCGGATTCTAACCTAGTACCTTCCGGTCAGAGAGTTCATGCAGACACAACGGTAATGGTGCATCAGAGCTAAGTTGATCAGTATCTTTGAAACATCAAGATGCCTGGTCGTCCATTCACCTTATCAAAGCGGATTGTTTCGCCTTCTTAATACTATAGTACTATTATACTACATAATCTTCTCCATCCAATCATGTTGATCATTCACCATAAATACCCCCATGTACAACCGAGAAAGGAAGTACTTCGGAGCAGTAGATGACGTGTTCCGAACTGCGCTATCAAACAGCACCAGTTCACCTCCCGCGGGTGACGTTAACAGAAGTGAAACGTAAAGCGCACCGCGAGGGTAGGTGGCGTGGTGCACGTGGCGCCACGGGGGCCGCTGAGCCCGCCTGCAGCATTCTTTCAGCACGCCAAGGTTCGGAAGGTCGAGTCTTTGGTCGGCTGATTTAGCTCAGGAGCAGCATTGCCGCTCTCTCTGCAGCGACTCTGAAACGGAGGACAGCGTCCCGACAGGCGCAGTTACGACTCCAGCTCTATAGCTAGGTCGAATTCAGGCTAGTGCTGCGACATCGACCACAAAAACACCGATGCTAATAATAAATCGACCAAAAACGTCGATGTTTTATCGTTGGTTAAATAACGTTTAGCATTAAATTCGTGCTCAAACATTTAATTTGACAGTTGTGCATATTAATTTATAATTATCATTTAACTGAAAACAAAGTTAAAAACGCTTCTTCGTGGGCAAAATACGTGGAAAGATGAAGGAAATACCATGCAATCTGAATCATCTTGGGGGATGAATAGTAGCCTGCTCGATAAAGATAGAACAAATCGCGATTCTTTGGTTCGAACACGTAGACAGAGGTGCAAACAGTTACGATCGTTCATATTTCAACTTTTACAAAAATGTGTTTTAAAGCATTTTTCGTCCAAAAACCAATCATCGAAACGTAAAAAAAAACATCGAGCCGAAACATCGATGTTAAAAAAACATTTGCTTCAACACATCGATGTTTAAAACATCGATGTTAAAAAAACATTTGCTTCAACACATCGATGTTTAAAACATCGATGCTTTCAAAACATCATCATCGATTTCGCATCTCTAACTTAGACGCGGGTTGAGAAATGTTAGAGAACAGCAGTTCAAGCGACAGATCAACAACCATTTTTGCGACCGCCATGGTGAAAATGCTTTATGTTAAAAAGTTTTCTGGTTCCTTGGTGCTGAAAAAGTAATGCATATATACGTCTTGTACAGTGAATGAGCCTGTTAATTTGTGAACTAGCCTGGCGGATTGGATAAAGCTGAATCAATGACTTAGCCAATCATTTAGATCACATACATTCTTTTTGCTTTCATATTGTTAATATACTTTGGGAAGAGCATCGTTAAGTGTTCCTACTAAATGAAACCGTTTGGATCATGGGAGCTCGATTTGTGTACAGAGATTTTGTGTTCTTTCTAAGATTCAATAAGACGGTATTTTTAGGCATTAATACAAATATTAACTGAGATGAAAGGAGAATAAATAAATAAGAAGCATATTGAAAGAAGCATTCATATATCACCCATGTTTGCATTCAAAAAACAAGCAATGAAATATCTCCGAGAAACAGAAAAAAAATCTTAAAGAACAAATCTCTATATCTAAAACGCATTCAAACACAAATGCTAAAACTACCTTAAAATGGTATAACGGAATATTTTGTTCACAGAAATTAGATGATATAGTAACAAAAAATAGTAAGATTTCATTGATATGTAATGGATAATAGGATCTGGATAGGACTTAAATTTCTTAATTTCGTCCAATTCAGGCATGGCCACCTTCGCCGGTGGAATCTTCTTCCAGAATTTTCCCCAACGTCTTCGCAGCAGGGGAGCCACAAGAGACTCTCTGGAGGGGAGAAGCAACATGGTGCATCGATGGGCGCCCGCAGATATTGTGTTAGACGGCACAGCGTGTCGCGTCGCGTCGCCTATCTTCCCCCGCCCCCGCGTTCTGCAGGCACCTGCTCCCGGCCTCCCGCACCTGCCTCCCCCGGCCGCAACAGCCGCCGCAGCCCTCGCCCCCTCTGGCCCAGATACCGCCTCCCCCGCCCACGCCTTCGCCCCCTTCGCCTACCCCCATTCACACACAACCACCGGCTCCTCCAGCCCTGCCACTGCCACCACCGCTACAGCCATCACCGCCAGCGTCACCGTCGCCGCCACCATCAATGCCTCGGCCACACAGCCCAAGATGTTGCCGCCGCCACCACCGCTCTCTCCGTCTCTACCTAGCTCCCCTCCCACCACCTCCGTCACCTTCATCACCACACCTGCTGCTACTAACATCACCGCCACTTCCGCCTCCAGCCCCGTGTGCACCCGCGGCGCGTGGGGCCGGGGCGGCACATGCGGTATTGATCCCCGTAAGGAGCATTTAAGGCCCCGGGAGCCGGGCGGGGGGAAGGGGTGGTCCAATGCTACCCTGCGGCGCATCTATGCCCCCGCCCCCCTGCGTCGGCAATTAATGCAGCGGCCACCGACCAGGGGCGCCCCGCGGCCGCCGGCCGGCCCTCGCTCAAGCAATCGGCCACGCCCACGCCCACGCCCTCGCCCTCGATCTTGCCCACGCCCTCGCCCACGCCGACGCCCTCGAGCACGACCACACCCACGCCCGCGCCCATACCCACGCCCACGCTCACGCCCTCGCTCTCGCCGACATCCACGCTCACGCACTCCCCCACGCCCTCACCAAAGCATTCGGCAACGCCCACGTCCAAGCCTTCGTCCACGCCCACACCCACGCCCTCGTCAACACACGCCGAAGCCCACGCCTAAGACATCACCAATGCCCTCGCCCATGCCCCAGCTCACGCCTTCGGCACCGTTCACACCTACGCCATCGCCCATGCCTTCATCCACACCCACGCAATTACACACGTCATCCGTCCGTCCGACCACCTGCTGTCCGTTTTTAGTCATCTTTTTCAAAACTGCAATCACTAGAGCGAATTTAGAAATGTATGTCAGGAATAAATTATTTGCAATTTTATTTATTGTCAAAATAATATTCATACTTACTTTGATCTACTTGTTCATGCAAATGTAAGCTACGACCACAAAGACGATGAATGACATTCTTCATACTTTTCCAAACCGTTACGTATCATTTTGCATTAATATCTTCTGTTTATTTTTCTTCTTCTTCAGTTGCAGACGTTCAGAAATTTTACATTTTCTTGACTACTCTGAAAACAAATTATTAATTTCAGTAGTTACTACTTCTTCTGAATAACTTGGCACATTTATTTCGTCGTTGAAACTCAAATCTCCTAAACTACAACGTGCCATTTTGTAGCTCCTTAGTGCCCCAGTATTGAGGCCAGGCCATGGCTGCCTGCTGCTGTGACCGCGTGCCATTCGTGTCGACAAAACCCGATTTTACCCGAGCGTTGTCTTTTTCCTTTGCTCCCCGAACAACGGTAGCGATGGTTAGCGTATCGTACTGTTATTCTCAAGTTCGCCGGTCCAAACCCGACCAAAGCCATTATTTTCCAGGTATTTTCTTAATGGCGAAAAAATCTTTCGTACGCAGCCCTTCGGAGGGGAAGTAAAGCCGGCTGTCCCATGTTGTCTCCGCAGGGAGAAATCGCGTCAGCGTAGGTTGGCGCGATTTATGGCGGAGAGTTGAAGACGACCATCTGGGCACTAACTTTCACGGCGACACTCACGCCGTTCGCTTCAAGGTGGAGGCAGTGAATAGACGCTCCTGGTTCACAGACCTCGACAGGTAACCCACCAGTTGGGTCCCTAGCAGGTCGACCTTTGGGCAGGATTGTGTGAATGGGATTCCTCGGAATGCTCTGGAATCCTCAGAGAGAGGTACGGCGGGAGCTTGATACCATCCGTCGGGTTGCCTAGGTTCTGGCGATACTCACGTCAATAGCCTAACCGTGTAGGTGATCGGCAGACGGGAAAAGACCCCCAAATCGCTCGAACTCTAATTCGGGTGCTCCCCTGTTGGGCTCTTGGCTTTACCCCCCAAACCTCTGGGCAAAGACGAGGGACGTACCTCGGAGCATGTGCGTAGCGCTTTGTTTCGACTCCGGTGCTAGTCTGGATAGCTAGGGGCTCTGAGTTGGCTGGGTGGCCCGTCCCAGGCATTGCACAGGACAAAGGTTACCGAGAGGGAAAACTGTCGTTTGGCGTATGGCGGGATCCATATACCAGCCCAACGGCGTCCATGTACGCCTCCGGGTAGTGCGAATAGAAGCTAACGCCTAGGGGCCCACCCTGGAGTGAAGTCCCCCCCCCCTCCGGTACAGTACAATTGCGAGGTATGCGAACTGAGACCACTACCCTGCTCGTGCTGTAGATTTACTCCACGTAAAAGACTTGCAAGCCTAAATGACGCCTCTCAGCTAAATTCAAAGCCCCTATTCCGCCACCCCTCCCATTGTCTGCTAGACGGCGAAAAAAGGGCAGCGGAATTTGCGCGCTGAGGCGAAAGAGATGGGTTCGGGGCCTAAATGCACGCCTATCAGCTTTAATTGTGACGAAACCTCGGACTTTCGGTGATTGTTACATGTTTGCCAAATGATTTTTGAGGAGCCGAGTTCAAACAATATAAATTCGACAGAAGCAGCACATTTCTTTAAATCTGAATTCACGTTATATTATTTTTTTGTAAATACTCCGAGACGTCGGCAATGGTTGATTTGTAAAAACTGAAGAAATATACTTTGAAGCATCGCTACTCCACCATGAACATACCGACAAAGTTGCCGATTAGATGATGAAAAATCGGAAAGCTGAAATATTCCACAGAAGCCACTCAGGCAGCCCTCAGACTGCGCTGGGCCAGGGCCCGCCAAGTGGGCCGCGCCCTTGAACGGCACTGATTTATAGAGCAGTTATCCTTTATTAAACTGGACGCGTCACGTCGATTTCTAGTTCGTATTTAGTTTGCCCTTTCATATGTGACCATGTCATTACTTCCCTTTCCTTCACTTCCGCCCCCCTTGTTTTCCTGTAGCGCCCCCTTGTGGGTACGACTCCCAATTACGCATTTCACTGCGCGAACTCGCCCGTCGCTTGTCAATTTCCGGAGCAGGGGGCGCATGCTGCCAGTGTTCCAACTCCACCCTCCAGAAGCGGCCACAGGTCGCCGGCCGCATAGATTAGGAACTTCAGACGGAGGGAGCAACTTGCCCTGTGCGCGTCCCGTCCCGACCTCATTCCTCCCTCCTCTCGGCCGCACTCCGCCCCATCACGCTCCGCGCACACACCCCACTCACCACTTCTGCCTCACCGCCCTCCGTCCTCACCACCTCCGCCCCACTACCTTCCGCCACACTGCTATCCGTTCACCACATCCCACTCTCACTGCATCATGCTTCACACCTCATTGCCTCCCACTTCATCGCCTACTGCCTCATCGCTTACTGCCTCATCGCCTACTGCTTCATCGCCTACTGCCATACCACCTCCCGCGTCACTGCTCCCCGTCTACACTACATCCCACCCTCACTCCCTCATGCTTACCACCTCATTTCTTCTCACCTCATCGCCATATGTCACAGCCTCCCGCCTTATCACCAACCGCCAACCACCTCATCACCTACGCCTCATCGTCTCCCGCATCACAGCCTGTCATCTCATCGCCTTTCGCCTCATTGCCTGCCGTTTCATCGCCTTCAACATTACAGCCTCCCGCCACGTCACCTCCTGTCTCATCACCTGCCGCCTCATCGCCTCCTGCCTCATCGCCTCCCGCCCCATCGCCTCCCGCCTCATCGCCTCCCGCCTCATCGCCTCCCGCCTCATCGCCTCCCGCCTCATCGCCTCCCGCCTCTTCGCCTCCCGCCTCATCGCCTCCCGCCTCATCGCCTCCCTCCTCATCGCCTCCCGCCGCATTGCAATCCGCCTCATCGCCTCCCACCGCATTGCAATCTGCCTCATCGCCACCTGCCTCATTGCCTCCCACCTCATCGCAATCCGCCTCATCTCCTACCGCCTCATCACCTGCCACCTCAGCGCTTTCCACCCTCTTCCCCCATGCTCTCATCACACTCCGTCATTGCCAATCCCTGACCTCTCCACTCCCCACTCTCATCAATTCCCGCTCTCCCCATTTCTCCATCTTATCCCTCTCCCTGCCCTCGCAACGCGGACATCGTGTTCCGTCTTCACTCTGCCCTGTCTGCGGTACTTCCTCCTCCCCCCCCACACACACCAGCTCTTTCTTTGAGTGTCCATTCTACTCTATCTCCCTCCTTTCCGCCTTTTCTATTTCTTATTAGATTCACCACACTTCGCGATTCCCTATTTCCATTTTCTCTGCCGTCTTCTTTCACTAAAAGTTTCTTCCTCGTCCGCACGCCCCCGTCCTCTCTCAGACTCCCATCCTTCCTGATCACATGTCCAATCTATTCGCCCTCTCTTCGCCACCGTCCTTTGCTCGCCACTCCCTGCAGCGCTGGATGATTCCACGGCAGAGCCCGCCCTACTCCGTCAACACCCTCTCCGCGTCTTCTCTTCTCCTAGTACCGCCCTTGCCCTGCTTTTCTTCGCTGGGCCATCGTTACCCATTGCTCTGCCGGTTTGGTCCATCCCCGTCGCTGCCGCACTTCAGCCGACCTTCGCTCCGGTACTTCCACTCCACTTCCTCCTAGCTCTCTCATCTCCCGTCCACTCGCCTCTCGCCCCACCCTTCTTCCAGCTGCTGCACACGTGCTACAATAATATCCCTTGCATCGCCCGCTATTACAAAATTAATTACGGAATCTGATCGGACGTACTCTATCGTGCGGGGCTAATAGTTACTATGAATCACCTTCGGCGCGGCGGGGCTGCGCCGGCCGGAGGAAGCGTGGCGGAGCGGCGCGGGGACGCTCGGAGGAGGAGAGTGGGCGTGACGGGGCGGGGCGGGGTGGGGTGGGAACGGGAGGGGTCGGCGATAGTGAGGCGGGTTGGAAAAGGGAAGCGGATGGGGAGAGTTGAGTGGGGAGGGAAAAGGAGGGGAATGGTCGAGGGGCGGGGAAAGGTGGAGAAGTGAGTGGAAGGACGGGGAGAGAAAGGGAGTAGGGTGAGGAAGGAAAGGGAGGGGGAGGGCGGCGAGGGGCGGGGAGAGGGTGGAGTGGCGCGGGGCGGAGCGGAGCAGAGAGTAAGGCCAGATGAGGCGGGGAGGGGACGGCCTGGAAGAGGCGTGGCGGGGACAGGGCAGGGTCTAGAGAGACGAGACGGGGAGCGAGAAGGGGGAAAAGAAAGGGTGCTGCGGGACAGAATGGGGCGGGGCGGGGAGGCAGAGTGGGGCGAGGCAGAGTTGCAGAAAGACATGAGGTGGCGGAGAGAGAGGGTGGGATGAAGAGGGATGTGGCGGGGACGGAGGGTGCAGGACGGAGAGGGGCGGGGACGGAGGGCGAGTATGGCGGAGGGCGGGGTGGGGGCGGTAGGGGAGCAGGGGGGTTCAGGATGGAGGGCAGGGCGACGGTGCGCGAGGGGGTGCGTGGCAAGCGGGAAGAGGGGCGGTGTGGTGGAGGTGGTGAAGGTGGGGGCGCAGAGGGGTGTAGGACGGAGAGGGGCGGGGACGGGGGCGAGTACGGTGGAGGGCGGGGTGAGGGGGCGCGAGGGGGTGCGCGGCAAGAGGGGAGAGGGGCGGGGTGGGGGCGGTGGATGCACAGGGGGGTTCAGGATGGAGGGCAGGGCGACGGGGCGCGAGGGGGTGCGTGGCAAGCGGGGAGAGGGGCGGTGAGGTGGAGGTGGTGAAGGGGCGCAGGGGGGTGTAGGACGGAGAGGGACGGGGACGGCAGGCGAGTACGGTGGAGGGCGGGGCGACGGGGCGCGAGGGGGTGCGAGGCAAGAGGGGAGAGGGGCGGGGTGGGGGCGGTAGGGGCGCAGGGGGGTGCAGGATGGAGGGCGGGGCGGAGCCTGTAGTAATATCCTCGCGACGCGCGCGGTCCGTGTGCAACGTATGGACCCGGCGACGTACGAAGAGTGCGTAATAACGAGAGCCGGGAATTGGTGATATCAAAAGCTGCGCAATGAATGAGCTGTTCTCATCTAAAGGAACTCCCTTGCATGATGCGAACTTTTATTTCTTTTTGAAATCCGCAGTGAGATTTTTGCGTCTCATTTCGTCGACATTAAAGCGACGGAAATCACAGACCAGAAAAGAAAAATGAAATTCTTGTTACATTTTTATACTTTTGAGATGAAGTATGTTCGGTGTAGGCGTGTTCCTGAAATGTTTAGTAAATTCATTGGCTTGATCGAATGCAGGAGACGAGTACTCATTATATTACACAATTCTTGTCTTTCATTAACATTCCGAAATTAATGGAATTAATGTTTTTACGGAAATGTTATAGCTTTTCATTTAGGCTGGAGAACTTCATTTCTCTGATCTCCCATGCGGTCATGTATATGCATTTATCGTTTACGTTACAAGCAGCCTGTGGAAACAGGATGACTCTCATAATCGGTTTTCAATTTGAATGAAATTTTGATGTAGAGTAGTCCAAAGCGAAGGGTCCCGTAGCCCCATTGGAAATGATTTAAACGTACTCAAAATGACCGACATGAAAGTAAATTCAATATTAAAACCGTGTAACTCACATATTTATCGTCAAATTTGAATGAAAATAGAATATGATATCCGCAAATAGAGGGTGCTTTCCACGCATGCATTATATTGTGTCCGATTTAATATTCCTGTCGGAAATTTGCATGCATTATCGCAGGCTTTCATAACAAGTGGACATTTAGTACACATCACAAAGATGTAGTGTACCGGTTGAATAACACGGAGTATTTGCTGAACGTGAGGTTTTTCTTTTAAGAATTTGGCAAACATTTTCTGACATCATAGAGCAGAGTGGTTCGGACATTGTAGTAAATACCATATAATTACGAAGTTGCACATTGGTATGCCATTGGTATGTTGTTCTGCTGCAACTACTCTCGGCCGTTAACACAGAACCGCTTAGTTCCAAATGAGTTTACTCACGTCGTTTGTTATTCGCGCACGTTCTGTTTGAAATTTCATCATATTAATGAGAGTTTCATTACGAAGACTCGTTACAAAAGCTAACATTTTGCAACTTATTGTCTAATTAAACGAATTAGTTGTCTTATAGTCAAAAGAATCAATTCACGTGAAATACTTTCCTGAAAAAATGGAACATGGATAAGAGAATGAAATAACTCTATTTATGTAGCATTTCATTACTTTAAAGCACTACACTTAACAATTTTATCTGAAATTTAATGTTTTCTCCTAAAGTGTTCTCACCCACATTTTTTTTATCAAAGGCCAGTTTTTACATTATCTTTATACCTTTCATATCCTCCAGTTTGTAGTGATTCACAATTTTATATGTATGTTCAATCTCTAATTCAACCAAAAACTGTTAATTCGAAATATCAGTCTGTAAGTAGGAATTTTCTACTTGAATTCAACCGTTAATATACTTATTTTCTTTATAATTTAATGAGATTAAACACTCTCTCTCGTTACACCGGCGGGAAACAATGCAGATCGCTTCTTTCCTCCACAAAACAAAAAATATGGGCATCATAGCTGCTATTTCAGGAAGTAAATAATTCGAGTGTAATCAAGTTTGGGTTTTGTTCTAATTAAAACCTTAGTATTTTATTCATCTCTTCTAGAATGTTCATTCATAAAACATTAAAAATGAAATAAAAACAGTTCTTCATCCGGGTGAAGTTGGAATTAGTGAGACATAGCTAAAGTAACGTGGTAGTTGTGCGAGTGTTTGGCGTCTTTCGTGTACCAGGAAGTATTTTGTTATAAAAAATATTTTGGAAACTCTCTAGGTCGAGGCTCAAGGGATCCTCGTCGCCAGCTCGGCAACGCTACCGAAAAGTAAATCAGGGTTCTGTGACATCATGTAAATACACATGTATTCACTGTGGTTACGAAAAGTCACACATTATGCCATTATAATCAATTTTGTAATGAAGTACAGTACCACACTAGGGTGGTAAGGTAATAGAGTAGTTTGCCTCTCTTCTATTGAAAATATATTGGACTTCTTTGTCATGTATCCTTCACATTTCCTCTTCAAATCACTGATAAATCAGTAATCTATCTGATATCAATATTGTCATTACGTGACATTGTACTCTTTAACATAGAGTAATGGGTCTAAATCTACTTCATTTCTCCTTCTCTGACTTTCCAAAAAAGAAATGAAAACTTTTCTCCATATGGAATGAAGGTTTTTTCACACAATTCTTTAAAATGAAATACTCATGCACATATTTGTTTCATGATTTGTTGAGTAACAATGTTTCTATAGCAGCATTTGCTGCTATTTCTATTTCCAAATCAGAACTACATTTTCTCATGTCGAAAAGTATACACTAAGTGTGTTTCAATAATTCTCCTTGAAGACAACAGTGTCGGCACTTATAGGGAAAAAATGTGAATAATAAACGAAAACGTAGGACAAACTTTTACATTAAATCTAACAGATTTTTACAAAGTGGATAAAAATTGAACGATATTTGTGTCGAAACATCTGATTACAATACTCAATTTGTAACCAAATTAGGCTTAACGTCCTCGTTTGACAATTTTCCAATCTCGTATTGTAATTAGATGTTTTACGACTTTACATCGTTAATACATATTACTACCTTGCCTTTCACTAACGTAAGAAGCTTCCCAGCAGCAATATGATTCCTGTTTATCAAATATTACGTAAACGTAATTCACTCACCTTAGCCATCATGTGTTGGCTAATGTTAACATTGAGTGACCAATATATGTTTCAATGCTGTTCCTCCTTCCAATTTTTCCACCCATTTTAGATAAGGTGACGTTACATATATACTACATTCAAACTATAAGGCACGTGCCATGTGAATATTTACTCATTTGAATTTTCTGAATACTTAGCAAAAAGTATTGTACGTAACTTTGCATACAACTCAAACACATGTGTGGATCATGTTTTGTGTCACTGAACCATCAAAATGAATGATATCGTCACTTTTAAGACAGGAAATTATGTTATTTATTGACATTGTAACTTCCATGAAACAACGCTGATAACAATAACGTTACTCACGTGTCAACATGACATTACTTGAGTATACACGCACACATAGGATACTTTCGGATTGTGGTGCGCATTAAGTCCTTCTCGAGAGATTTCACCAGCACTGCTATGTGCGTGAGATGCCAAACGTAAATTCTTTCTGCACATAACTCTTAACACCCAAAATAATTTGTTGTAAAATAGAAAATGGTAAAAAAATAGAAAATTAATCAAAGTTTTAAAGTAATCGATATTATATTACGCACCGGTTCGCGTAAGGAAACAGAGTTCTCTAAAACAGGCTGTTTTTATTGCTCGTTCCTTTGGCTCCTTTTTAGGCATCAAATGTTATTACTTAGAAATTGATAGGCAGCCCTGATCAATATGAAATGAACTCAGAAACGTTGGTATAAACGATGGCATCAATGAATTTTCTAAAACCATTCTTAATGGTATGTTGACAAGACTTCTAAGTTATAAGAATGTGGGCAAGGAATCAGAGTTTTAACACTCAGTGTCTTCACGTAGTACGTACGTAAGCAAATTTACTCCATTCGTACACACATTAACATTAAACTTAAAATCTAAACATTTGGAAATTACGAAATTGCTTTTAGTACTTTCTCCAATGTAATACATTACAAATTTAATTATTAACTTAAGTTGAATCCGATGGAAAGCTTATAGTCTATTTTGCATTTTATTCATTTATTCGTCTAATTTTTTTCTCATCTTATTTGTTTATTAAAAAAGAGTTATTGTACTTTGATAAAAAAATTAATTGTTATAGACAATTGGTTTCTTAATGGAAACGTTTTCAAGCAATTCATCCAAAAACGAAAACAATGTTCGACTTAAAAACTTAAAACTATAAAATTTAATAAAAAAATCAATGATGACAAGTCTAGTTTTAATACAATGATGATATACTTTGGTCCGCCCAGAGCATATACAATTTTTTTGTGTTTAAAAACTATTAAAAGAGATCGTTGTCCAAACTACAATAACTTTTTAAAATTATTCAAAAACGTAGCACGGTCACGTCAACTGCTAAGGTCACTACTTCCAAAAGTGTAATATATATATATATATATATATATATATATATATATGTGTGTGTGTGTGTGTGTGTGTGTGTGTGTGTGTGTAGCCAAGGCCAAGTCACGAGTGGGTGCTGGGTGGTCACTCTCGCTCAGAGAGCGAGAGCGAGAGCGAGAGCGAGAGCGAGAGCGAGAGAGAGAGAGAGAGAGAGAGAGAGAGAGAGAGAGAGAGAGAGAGAGAGAGAGAGAGAGAGAGAGAGAGAGAGAGAGAGAGAGAACAAAAATCTTTCGAAATTGGGATTCCCGTTTCACTACGATCTACCCTATTCCACCTTAGCGTAGAGACATTGCAATTACTGCCCTCGATGGCTCATTGACTAGCGTGCTCGCTTTTCACGGCGGATCTCTGGGTACGATTTCCGACCGAGACAAATTATAACTGTGCGCTTTGCTTACAATTGTTCCATTATCTATTGGTGTGACGATAAGAAAGCCCACTCTAAGTTTAAGAAAACCAGTATATACGGCGAAGAAATGTCTTCGTGCTAACCACACGAATCCCTTATCCCATGGCCGAGATGTTGAGCTAACCCTGTTCGGCCACGGCCCGTATCTGTCAAGCCAAGAACAGAGTCATTGAAATTAGTAATGCGACATCAACACCAAAGCATAGATGCCGCCAAACAGCAATATTCAACTTTAAAACATCGATGTTAATAATACATCTACCAACAACCATCGATATTTTTAAACATCGATGTTTTAAAATTGGTTCAGTAATCTCAAACGTTAAATTCGTTCGCAACAATTTCATTTGACAGTTTCCATGCATATTATATAATAATTACAACTGAACTGAAAACGAAAGTAAAAAACGCCGCTACATGAGCAAAATATGAAGAAAGACGAAGGAAGTACTAGAGCATCTGAATAATCTCGAGAGAGGGGTAGTCCTCTGATCGATGAAGGCAAAAATCAACGCGTTCGTTTGGTACAAACACGTTGAGAGAGATGCAAAAAGCTATTAGTTCATATTTCATCTTCTACAAAATTGTGGTTTAGGACATTTTTCGTCCACGAACCAAACATCGAAAACGTAAAAAAATCTGTTTTACCGTTGGTTTAATAACCTCTAGCATTAAATTGTGTACAATAATTTAATTTGACAGTTGTCGTGAATATTAATTTATAATTAAAATTTAACTGAAAACAAAGCTAAAAACATCTCTTCGTGGGCAAAATACGAGGAAAGATGAAGGAAATACCATGCAATCTGTATCATCTCTGGGGAGGGATAGTAGTCTGCTCGATGAAGATAGAACAAACCGCGATTCTTTGGTTCGAACACGTAGTCAGAGATGCAAACAGTTATTAGTTCATATTTCGTCTTCTACAAAATTGTGGTTTTGAACATTTTTCGTCCGCGAACGAAACATCGAAAACGTTAAAAACATTGAGATGAACACATCGATGTTCAAAAAAACATCGGCTCCAATACATCGATGTTTAAACATCGGATGTTTAAACGAAACATCAAAAACGTAAAAAACATCGAGATGAACACATCGATATTAAAAAAAACTTCGGCTTCATACATCGATGTTTAAACATGGGATGTTTAAACAAAACATCGAGAACGTAAAAAACATCGAGATGAAATTCAAATGATGTTCAAAAAACATCGGCTTCAATGCATCGATATTTAAACATCGATACTTCAATAGAAACATCGATGTCGCATCTCTAATTCGCAATCGGGGAATGGTGGCCCTGTACATCCAGGGCGCGCCCTCGCCTCCAGCCTCATAGCGCGGGGCGGCGTAGATGACTTTCCATCGATTGCCGCGCGTGCCGACGCGGGGCGCTGGCGTGCGGGCGTGCGCTCGTGACACGCCCGTGATCGCCGTGCCGGCACGCGAGCGCCCGCCCCGCGGACGCGAGCAGGCGTGACGAGACGTGCGCCTTTCTCTCCGGGGGTGGCGTGCGCCACGGCGATGGAGGATAATTCGGTCCCCAAGAAGAAGAAAAAAAAAGAAAGTTAGTTGTGATGTTTGTTGGGTGGCTGGTGGGTGGACGATGCCGCTCGATAAGGCGCAGGAAGCTGAAGGGAACGGGTCTTTGTTAAGATGCCAGTGCCGAAGCGGCACGGAAGCATATCTGGAATTGGATGAATGATTTTTAAGAGAAGGAGATTACGAATATTTGATGCGAGTGGCGATGGAGGAAAGATGGTAAGGGAAATGGATTGACCCTGAGAACTTATGCAGAGTTTTAGTCCACCTACTTCACATAGGGATTAGAACACCGGGCCCAGCGGTGGAATGCGCGGACTGTTGTCATCCGCAGATGAATGAGGTAGTAAGAGACAGAGTAAAAGCCAAGATTTTTTCCCAAATAGTTCAACCTGGAGTTTAAAAACGGTTCAACATGGACCTCGGTCTTATATTATGAAGAGTGCACTGTGGATGACAGGAGTTCATAGGTTTGTTTGGTAGAGTGTATTTGTTGAAAACACAAAAAGTCAAACAGATTATTTAATATGTTTATAAATTAATAGAATAATATACTTATATAAATTAATGAATTTACAGCATTTAGCAAGTTCCTATTTAACTTAACAGTTCTTTTCGTTTACGGTGTCAGTTTGTCACGAAAATGTTAGTTTAATGATAAATCTAAGAGGTAAAGGGGACTAATATTCTTCAGTTTCTTCTATTTATAGTTATTAATGAGAGCAGTCAAAATTATTTTCAATTATTTGGGCTGTTCAATTCTTGAATATTTTGTGTTTTCTACACGTCTAACACGGCCTTCATAACACCGTTCCATAAATTTGTCAACTAGTTACCGCCATAAGTATCACAACATTCCTTCGTAATCGTCACTTGTAGAAGTCAACAACGTGCAGGTTTAAAGGAACATCAATGAGCCATAATTCGTTGAAGCGGCGAAAGGCGCAGTGTCGGCGGTGCGATTACGGAAGGATCACTTAAGGTCGTACGGCTTGTAGCGGGCGGTCCGACACGAGCGGGCGACAGCCGAGAGGCGGCGCTCAAGTGCTAAAACGATCCTCCCTCTCGCCTTCCTTCTGGCGGCGCGCGGTCTACGCTCTCCTTTCCCTGCCACGCCCCCGCCCCCCGCCCCCGCTGGCGGTGGCTTTGCTCCGCCACTCACCCGCCCCCCTCCCGCTTCCGCTCCCGCTCCCGCTCCGCCTCGGCGCCAGGCCCTCTTGAGCCCTGCGCCGCCGCCTCCCCGCCCCAATTATGAGCCCGACTAGCTTCAGCTCTTCCCCGCCTCAGCACCCGCCCCACTCGAGCAAACGCCCCGCTTCAGCACCAGCCCTGCTTCATACCTCTCTTCAAGTCACGCCTCGCTCCGGTCCGATGTCGTGTCAAGTCTATGTCAACTCCTGCCCCACAACACCTCTTCAGTTCCAGAACCCACCCTTCTTCAGTTCTCGAACCACTTGACCAAACTCCCGGCTTCAGCACCAGCCCTGCTTCACCCCTCTCTTCAGCCCAATCCTGGTTTCACTCCCACGTCACGTCAATTCTACGTCAGTTCCTGTCCCACTTCAGCCATCTTCAGCCGTCCCGTACCATTTGAGCAAAGCAGCATTTCAGCATTAGCCCTGCTTAAACACTCTCTTCACCCCCAAGCCTTGCTCCGGTCTGAAGTCATGTCAGGTCCGTGTCAGCCCCCGCCCTACTTGAGCGATCTCCCCATTTCTCTTTTCGCCCCACTTCTTCCCCCACCCTGATCCACCCCCGCTTTAGACCAATCCTTGCTCTGCCCCACTCGACGATCTCAGTTCGAATACGCGAGGAGAACGGGAAGGAAATATCGCCCACCAATAACATTCAACAGGCACCTCAAACTACCCGGCGACAAACAATCAAATAAACTTCCATCACCTTGCCGAGATCGAGTCCACGACCTCCCAATCACAGGTACGTCCGACCTGTAGGGCGTTCACTGTAAGCTCACCTTCTACCTTCATCCCCACACCCACATTCTTCCTAAACTCTCTCCTCATTCTTCCCCTTCCTCTTCGTTTCCAAGCTTCAGCTGCGCCTTCCACACTTCCGCCGCCCTCCGTCGCCGCGCCGCCCCGAAGCTCATCTGGAAGCTGATTCTCGCGGAGGGCGCGCGGGTTTTGAGGGGGTTTGTCAACCGACGCTTCACGCCACTTAGCCGGTCGCCCGGGGGCGGGGGGCGGCGTCGCTGAACACGGCTCGTCGCCGCCGCTCATGGCTTTGAGCGTCGCCTTCCGTCGCTGGCGCCGGAACAATGCGGGACGCCGCCGCCGCTCCTTGGCGAGACGCCGCCAGACGCCCGGCTGAATGTCAGGGAAGTGGCCGATGGAGTGGCGATGGAGGAGGACGAGGGGGCGATGGCGGTGTTGGTGGGGTAATACAGCGTGTTGGATGTGCAGAAGGGTTGGGGAGCGGAGGCAAGGAGAGAGAACTGGAGGAGCGGATGTGGAGGCGAAGGCGTAGCGGTGGTGCTGGTGGGGGAGCAAGCGGTGGCGGAGGCGGAGAAGCAGGCGCTGGCGGAGAAGTTGGCGAGAGCCATGGTGGAGGCGGGGCGGGGGCTGGGGCGGGGCTGGCGGCGATGGTGGCGGGGGCGGGGGCGGGGGCAGTGGCGGTGGCGGTGGCGGGGCAGTGGCGTTGGCGGGTGCAGTGGAGATGGCGGGGGCAGTGGAGATGGCGGGGGCGGTGGTGGGGGCAGGGATGGTGGAGGTGATGGGGCGGGGAAGGCGGATGTGGCGGAGTCGGTGGTGAGGGCAGGGGTGGTGGAGATGGCAGGGGTGGGGCCGAGGCGGGGTGGGGGCGGGGGCGGAGGAGATGGCGGATTCGGGGGTGGGGGTGGTGTGGGTGGAGGTGGCGGGGGATCTGGAGGAGGCGGAGTCGGTGGTGGGGGCAGGGGTGGTGGTGGTGGCGGGGCAAGGCGGGGCTGTGGTGGGGTGAGGAGACGTCGGGAGCGGCGACGGTGGCGGCGGGGCGGGTACGGCGGCGCGGATGGTAGTGAGTGGGTGTGAGGAAATGCGGGTGGCAGCGATGGAATCGATGTTGGCAGACGAGGAGAAGATGATGTTAAGTGCTGGAGCGGGGTCGGAATGACGCGGAGATAGATATCGACTCACAAGTTGTGGCGCGACATAGCTGTTGGCTCTTCAAGGAGGCGTTGAAGAACCCAATTTGAACCAACAAGAATGGAAGAGGCAAGACGAAAGTAATATTTAGGAAGGAGGAACCGTAAGGAGAAGAGGGAGAATTTTCGTAAAATAAATGTAATTAAAAGAGTACAACCCCAAAGAGCGCGACCCGCGTCAATAAATTACATTAATAAATTACTTATGTAATAAACAAAATAGAGAACCAATCTAAAGAATGTCGGGGTAACGCTGGTGCGCGACAACCGCGTGTGATATTTTTGTGATAGAAACGACACACAACATATCTATATTTTTATTTAATGTAGTTCGTAATAGAAACACTGATTATATAGTATCGTAGGCTTTCACGGCCGTAGTCAATAGAAGGTAGATTTTCCGGGCTGGTAGGCCGAGGTCCAGTTGGCATTGTTGGCCCAACAATGCCAACTGGACCACGGCCTAACAGCCCGCAAAATCTACCTTCTAGAAACACTGATAGTTGAAGTAACAAACTAGCGAACTCCGGCGCACGTAAGTGAGAAAGAGTGAGAGAGAGACAGAGAGAGTGAGAGAGAGACAGAGACAGAGAGAAAAAGGGAGAGGGAAGTAAAAAGAGAGAGATGAGGGGCAGCACGACGTCTGTCGGGTTCCGCTAGTTTGTTATAAAATCTACTCCCGCAACAATTCCACTCCCAGCTGCAGTTTAGTTTCGCGCAGGCGCCGATGTGGTCGTGGGCGTCGTTAGATTCCGAAGCGTCGGACGGCCTTTACTGCGGGTCCCAAGTTGCGCTCAAAAGGGCGAGCGGCCTGACAGAGAGCGATCTCCTAAGAAGTTTGAAGAATAAACGAACCACGATCTGGTAACCGCTAATGATGCAGATCGTTAGTGCGGCGAGGCACCGAGAGGTCCAATGCGAAGGCGCGTTTGAAAAATGAAGGCCAAGTGTCGTAAATCGAAGGGGAATAGCGAGACATCAAACAAGCTAGCGGTGGCCGATGGATCAATAGGGAATCAAATGCGTTTGCGGAGGTCTTGTGGTCAAATGTCTCGCCGGTATCGTGGGCAACAGAAATGTTTTAATCCTAAGAAATATGACCTTTCAAAGAAGAACACTCTTGTACGTCTGTATTACCCTCGTAAATCAATGATGTGAAGGAAAATTTGATACCAGATGCATTAGCAGCCATGACGCTGCATAGATGAAGAATCAATGGTGAACGTCGAAGTCTTCTCACGTCATACGCCACGACAGTAAAATGTCGCAGCATTGCCGTCAAATTAAACATATATATAGGAGATTTAGAGCAAATCAGCACAAACTCACAGCCTCAAATACTTGTTTGATTTGTAATGGAAATATTTTATAACAAGCAGTTGAGAATTTGCGAGTGAAGCACCATAAACATAATTTATAGATGTCACTGAAACCAACTAAATGGTAACGTAAAACTAGGCAAAACAGCGTCAAAACAAACTGCGGCTGCTATTGATCGATAAAAAATAAATGACGTTTTAAAGCGTCATGAGATTAAAAAACACATTTTAATTGCAGCCAGAAGAATCGTTTACAATCTGTATAAATCCTACTTACTGTAAAAAGATATCAAACTTGCGCACTTTATTATATTTTTCTTTGTCTTTATGTCTTTGGCTATTATTTACTTTTTTAACCCGCTGTGCGCGAAATGGGGTTTCATGCTTGTTTCAGTGTGTAATACAGTTAATATTTTCGCCGTGTGCGAAACATCACAAAGCGTGTTCGAAACATCTGTAACGATTCGCAATTGTCTTCTGACGACATCTTTGTTTATTATTTAGAAACAGTGTTACAATACTGACTGGGTAATATTTAGGAAGGAGGAATCGTAAGGAGAAGAGGGAGAACTTTCGTAAAATAAATGTAATTAAAAGAGTACAACCCCAAAGAGCGCGACCCGCGTCAATAAATTACATTAATAAATTACTTATGAAATAAACAAAATAGAGAACCAATCTAAAGAATGTCGGGGTAACGCTGGTGCGCGACAACCGCGTGTGATATTTTTGCGATAGAAACGACACACAACATATCTATATTTTTATTCAATGTAGTTCGTAATAGAAACACTGATTATATAGTATCGTAGGCTTTCACGGCCGTAGTCAATACATTTACTTCTGTACACGAAAGGTATTAGTAGTTATATGATGCACGTATTTTATTTACATCGCTTCACATGACGCAGTATGTTTCGCTTACGGCGCGTTAAAATTCGCATACGCTATTAGGCCGGAGTCAGAACCCAGACCCGACCGCCGCCCGAGGAAAGGCAAATCTGCTGACCGTCACGCAACACCCCCTCAAAACTTATGGTTTTGATGTCTTTATTAATGATTAATACTTGAGTGGTGATATGACACGAATCACGACGGAGCCATAATGAAATACGAGACAATCTCCACGAGAAAATATTCAGTGATGCATCTATTTCATCGCAAACTTCACGTGTGTCCAATGGATTTGCATCTCAATATCCAGAACTTGCAAGCGGCTGCGCTTCTTTTAACGCGATGTTACATTTACTGTTTAATTGAAACGTCGCGAACAGAGAGGTTCTAGCAAGCCGTCCCAGAAGCAAAATATTTTCTAAACAAGTCGAAAATCGTCAAGCGATGCTGCGCGACATCCAAAAAAAAAAAAAAAAAAAAAAAAAAAGAAGTCGGCGGGGTGACAGTTCCATATTAGGTTTTACCGAGCGACCCTAGATGAGGTGGTCGGTCCGAACGCCCCTAGAGCAATCAGGTACCTTTTGGAACCGGGGTTCAATTCTCAGTCAAATCATATGGAGAAGACAAAACAGATTCGTGGCTGGCTTTCTCTGGTACGCGTTTCTGATTTCACAAAGGCTTAAGTCGCACGCAAATGCCAATCCGGTACTCGGGCACTCAAGGTAGGTTTCCTTAAATGAAAATGTCTTTCGTAAATTACCCTACCTACGACTTACCTCCACATTCGTTACCTCCACTGAGAAGATTCCATCAACGACCGATTCCCCCCCCCCGCCCGTGTCGGTGGCTTAGCCCTTGTTGCTGGTCGGGGGACGTCATATCTTGTCGGTAGTTAAAAACGAGATTGCTTTCCGTGGAGTTATCGAAAAGGTATCTGCTTGTTTCCAGAGTCGACACGACACTCTAAAGGAGAAAATAAACATTACACGACAGCAACGGCAACATAACGATCAGGTTTTAAAAAATTAAAAATTTTTTGAGAGGAGATTAAAAGCAATGTCTTATTTTTGTTCGATAAAGTAGTCATGAAAGAAACTACTGAACAGTTAGGGGAGAACACAAATGAACGTACACAAAAATTCAATAATACAAAATATTTAGAAGTGAATTGAAGGCCGTATAATATTCTTGAGAAGTAAGAGAAAGAGACAGAAAATAAATTACTGAACAGAAAGTTGAATAAAATAATAAATAAGTTGGATTTGCGAAAAGAGCCATTTATTATTTTAATGTAGGAAGTTTATTATCCATAAAAAATTTGCTGATAAGACAAAATATAATATAGAGAGTGAAAAATGGAGTAAACTATTAGAAAGAGAAATGGAAACAATTTCTTATACCATAAATGCGGGTGACGGAAACGGAAAATCAATTACTGAATAAATTGCTTAAAGTAATAATCGAACGCAAATAAAAATTCAATAATACGTGACATTTTGAAGAAATAAATGATATGCTATGTTTCAGTTAAATTAGTGAGTCAGAAAATACTACCAAGTTAATGAATGAACCATGAAATTGAAATTAAAACCAATAATTGTTCATTTTGTAATAATGAAATATTGACTTGTTCTGGTACAGCGAGAGAGAGGGGGAGGGGGGAGACGAAGAGAGAGATAAAGAGGTAGTCAGAAAGAGAGAGAACAAAGGTAGGAAGAGACAGAGAGAGGAGGAAAAAGAGAAAGATGGGTGTAGGGATGAATCTCGTACTTATTGAAAACGAAGTACCAAGTAACTGAACAAACTAAAAATTGAATAATAAACCATTAGGGTCGAAATGAATAAGTTAGGATATGAATGTTTCAGAGAACGTTATCAACGTTGCTATCACTTTTCTCAACAATACTGATTTCTGAAAATTATTTTGTGAAGAACACAAAATAGCAAATGATTCAACTTTCAAAAACGTTTTTTTTACCATATAATTCTACAAGAGTGTTCTTGCAAGTTCTGCACACATTTTATATCGGCTTCGTGCATACTAAAATAAAGAACTTTGAAATAGTCAAAGTTCACTGACACTCAGACATGCTTTTTCGTGTTAAGATATGAAACTTTCTTCCACGAGATGACATTATCAAACTTCAAATCAAACACTGTTGATTGAACTTGAGTATTCAAACTAAGACTGAATATGTGGACCAACAACGTTTTTATCAAACAAGTTTAAATAAAGTCACTACGTTTAAGTTATTTGGTGATCTGATCTCCAAACGTTCTGAATTCCTTGCGTCAAATGATAATCGTCTTGCAGTAATCAATTTGAGAGTCAGATTGGAATTTTAGAATCAAATTAGCGATTTTCCTTAGATAACTTGATCTAAATACCTTAACACATATTTTGATTCTCCGCTCATTTCAAAGTTCAGCATTCCACGACTTCCATAACTTTAGTATAACCATTTTATTTGGATATTTTTCAAAACGTACTCGCGTTCCCTATCCCTTGCCGCCCTGTCCCCTCCAATGCGGCTCCGTCCGACCTTGCTTCTTTTCAACCGCGTGTATAAGGGTCCCACTTCCCCCTCACAGTACATCTCGCCGATATCCAACTCCAGGTGCTCGAAAGCGCAAAAGACACGAATCGATCAACTGAAAGTAAGTCACATTTCCAACTAGTGTTCTCGTTCTTTAAAACTATCTGTTTCTGTAATTACTCATCCCTTGTCATCATAGCATGAGTTGTGAAGAAACAGCAATTCCATTACATCTACCTACTATTACACTCATATCGCTATTTCTCACTGGCAGGTACATCAAACCGCGCCTACACGAGCTACATACCCGCTGGGCGGTGAATAGTGGCTTCGTACGAAAATACGTTTGCCAGATTCCTTCTATCAAATAACACAAAATTGTATCATGTTTATATCCTTGTATACTTATTACTATTTGATATTTATTTTCTAAATAAATTTTCCTTTTTATAAATATCTTTGCTAATTTACAGGAATATATTTCAATGAAGAATTCTTTTTTTTTGTTTTCGTTTTGTGCTGTGCTGTTAAATCATTCAGTTATTCATTGCAATCAGCAATTATGTGAAATAAAAAAAGTCTCTTTAAGTTAACAATATTCTTGCTTACGGGCGGACAGCGCTTTCAAAAGATAAGAATATTTGTCTGTTTAACCATATAACCTGTACGGAGCAAGTTCATCCTCTTATATCACTCTTAAGTAAACATAACTATAAAATCAAGATTTATTGATTCAGTTTTTTAAATTTTACTCTTATTTAAAAATTTGACATCGGACTGCTGTATTATATAATTTTATTGAATCAATTATTTGCCTTAAAGAGAAAATGTAAATTAATATAACTTAATTTGTGACACTAACCGTTAAGTAACTTTTCCCAATGACTGTCATGGGTCAGGTATCCAGTGACATACCGCCTCTTCGGAGGAATTTGTACAAACCTAACATTTAAATCTCGCGCATTTTCTCTGGACGCAGTGCCCACAAGGTCTGGTAAGCTTGTTACCTTGCCCACAACCTAGATTTGCCTACTCTATGGTCTATCAGTATATCGAGTGACGATTCAGGTAACTAAATACAAGGCCCGATCCATTCGAATCAGGTGATTTAATCTATTCTTCTGTTTCTCCTCGCTTTGTTGCCCTATCCCACCACATCTACCTACAGTTATACCCTTTCCGCTATTTCTCTATGCTATATCAGCACACCGAGAGACGATTCTCACAACTCAATATACCGCCCTATTCGCACCTGGGAATTTCTCCCTCTCTCTCTGTATTCTTCCGCTTCTCGCTTTGTCGGCGGAGCCGCGCGCAGCCGCCATCAGTCACCACCTGGAGCCCGTCACCGCCCTCCACCGCCCCCCACCGCCCTCCACCGCCGCCCGAGCCAGAGGCCCGCCCGCGGGCGTAACGTTATTGCGCGCTAAAGAGATTTACAGCGCGCGCACAAAGGCATTAAGCTGACCTTCAAGAGCGAAACCGTGTAACCGCCAAACAAAGGCGGCACGCGGAGCGTTTGTGGCGGAACAAAAGCCGCCGCCCAAAGTGTTGCTCCAAAGCTTCTTACACGCGGGACGCGACGCGACGCAACGCGCGACGGCGGAGCGGGGAACTCACCGGGACGGCTGTAGCGGGGGCGGCGTGCGCGGTGTTGGCGGAGGTAGGAAAAGAGAAGGACGGAGAGGACGAAGTAATGACAGTAGTGGTGGTGATGGAAGAAAGATAAATAGAGGCGGAAATGACAACGTAATTGAGGGCGGGGTTCTACAAGAGGAATGGGTGCGACTAGAAGTGGCTAGCGGGTGGGAGCGAGGACTACAGAATTACACATACATGCTCTTTACTACCATTCCTGTGAGTGGCTTAGAGCGTGTCCATGGTGGGGCTCAGCCGCGCTTGGAATTGATACCTGTAGGAAAATATCTCCTGCCGGCATGTAGGCCAGCGCCAGCTCTCACCGTCGAGCTGAAAAAAACCGCCAGCTCTCGGGTTAAGGTATGCACTACACCTACGGGGAACGGTGACTCGCCCGGAGACACGTATTAATCAAAGGACGGGCGGTGACCAAGAGGTCGGGAAGCGGGGGGGGGGGGGGTGCGGAAGGTAGGAGGACGTGGGTTCTCTTCCGTGACTGAGAAGTGGGAGGAAAATGAGTGAGGCATGGGCGGCGAGGGCACTGACGGTGGAAGCGGGCGAGGCGCGAAAAGCGGCGGTGTTCGCAGGATCTTCAGGAGAGAGGTGCTTGTGTGTGTGGGGGGGGGGGCAGGAAGTTGCGTGCGCAGAGGCCATGGCGACAGGGTGCGGGAGAGAAAGTGACAGTGGACGAAGAAAAGTGTTTAAATGGAAGAAGGGTGATGCGTTGACGCTAGCGTAGTCAGCGGTATCTAAATTGATTGACGGGTTGTTTCCAGTTTCCGACCGCGTCCTTCGCTAGGGACAATAGTTTCGTACGTGTAGTGCACACTATAGTTCAAAAGGTAGCGGTTTTCCGTACCAGTTGCGAAGCGAGATCCCGAACACGTCCGATTACAGATCACCCCGTAAAACCTCCCGATATCTTTGCCAGCGGGGCACCGCTCCAGCTTGGATAATCTCTGGTCTCCCGCCATGAGTAGTACAGATGTGTGTGTAAAGGGAAGGAAAGATCGCGCGCGGTACCATTGACTAAGACCACTGGTATTTCCTCGGAATTGGTCGGATAAATGGAACAATTTCGATCACAGCAGTCAGCTACTACATTTATCGTCCATACAGCGGCTGAATTAGGCCTAGCTCACAGAGTAGGGTCGAAAACCTGCCAGAATCAAGGCTCGAGCTGTGGGATCTGCTCAGAGAAGCGAGAGAGCACAGTTGTTGCCTCGGATTATCTCAACCGATGTGGTGTCTAAAAGTGTGAAGGCTGTAGCAGGGAATGTCCTGGGCGGTGGAATTGACAAGTGGGGTTAGCGAGCCGGCGTGGTGAGGACTTCGGGGTGGAATGAATGCGACTGAATACAGAAGAATCGAGAGTCGATGAAGGAAATAAGACGGTTCGTTGTCTTGCATGAGGGGAAATCGGAGTAAATACGTATTGTCAGCGCAGATGGTGACGGTGATGGCGGCGTGGACAAGAGAGTGAGTGTGACGGGAAAGGTGTTACAGTTGGCGGGTTCGACAAGAGCGACAGACAGCCGGAGAAGAATTGTGTTGAGTTAGCTAAGGTAACGCGCGGAGGTGGAGGTGGAACGGCGTTATGGAGGTATCAGAATAGCGGGTTGTGATTCTGTACCTTTAGGAGGGCTGGAAGGAAATACGGTGATGGGATGAACGAAATTCTAGTGGCGGTGGCAGGGGCTGCAAAGTTGGCGGTATGGCTGTTGATGGAGGGAGCAGCAACGGCTGCTAAGCTCGATTGATTGATTGAATGCTTAGTGATTCCGGGAACGTCAACTACCAGAGTCATTAGTCCCGAAAATTGTGTGCATAATTTGCTCGGAAGGTGGCAGTGATCTTTCCCCGTTGTATGACGAGATCCAGCGTCGATCTACCGTAGGCTAGCGAGGTTTTAACCCAACGACGTACCTCCCACCAGCGGGGAACCGCCCCGGCTGGGACAAGCTCTAAGCTCTCAACAGGTTTCCTGACATGTGTGTTAGTGTAAATAATCATTGTGTGTGTAAGGGGGTGCACATAGGTCAAGAAAGAAGTTGTGAGATCGCGTGCAGTCCTTGGCCCGTTTGTTCGGGTACTGCACCGGCAATCGGTTGGTATTGATCAGAAAAAAAAACGGAAAACTACCGATTAGAGCTGCCGGCCTCTAGAATTCTCCTCAACACAGCGACCTAATTCGATCAAGCTAACAAGCCAGTGTCGAAAATCCAGATACCATCGCGACTCGAACCTAGGACCTCCTGGTCAGAGGGTTTGCAGTGGCATCAGTTGAAGCCCTGAGTCATCTCTTTAGGTACGGCTGCTAAGCAGAGGGGGTGGCGGTAGATGTGGTGGTGGTGGTGGTGGTGGTGGTGGAGGTGGTGATGGTGCTGATACAGAAGTGTGGGACGTGCGATGGTTGCATGGTCAGTGAATCTGTTGAGTGGTCGATGCGACAGGAGATGTAGTGGGAACGGTGAAGATGGCGGTTCAGTAGGGTGGAAGATGGAGTGGTTGGGATTGTTGCTAGGTCGGGGGTAAAAGAGATGACAATGTTTGAAAAGGTGGCGTAGACAAGAGAGGTGGAGGCTGTTGGCGATGCGGTTGTGGCCGAGGCTGTGGAAAAATAGACCAAATTCTTACTTGGAATTCACTACTCGCGTCTATACAGTTCGTAAACTAGTTCAGTACATAAACGTAATGAAATGACATTATCACAAATTACCAGAACACTATCCATATTTGTTTCTTTCATGTTGAACCCTGATGGTCGTCGGTAGAATTCCGACGTAAACTTAACGCAAAAACTTGGCCTAACATTGTGATTGTGGCCTAACGGAGGCGGCAGAGAGGGTGATGTGGGGCTGAGGGGGCGGGGCGAGAGCCGGCAGATGGAGGCGTATGTGGTTACGGGGTAGGCGACACTGGAGCAGGAGGCTTTTGGACCGGAGCTAGAGAAAGGGGTGGGAAAGAGTGAAATGCGGGTTGGGAAGGAATGAAGCAGGCTGTGGTTGGAGCACGAAGGTTGGTGTTAAGAGATGTGGCTGCTCGAAATAATTAACGAGACCCGAAGATGGAGTAACAGTGAAATGTAAGTTGTTTGGTTAACCAATAACGATATGGAGACCCTGCGTAGATTTGAAAGAAAAATGATCAGAAAAATCTGTGATTCACTTAAAGAGGAAGATAGATGGAGAATAATATATGAGGAAATTAATCATATTTTGAAAGGGATGGATATACTCGTAGTCAGGTTTTGTGAAATCACGAGGACTGTTCTGGCTGGGTCGTATACAAAGAATGGGAGCAGATAGAATGTCTAAAATTTTGCAGGCTACATGGTAAATACGTAAAATAGGAAGACGAGGCAGATCAAGAACAATATTGATACAGGAGGTGGGCAGAGATATGAGGAGGTTGAAAATTACTGGATGGTGGGGATAGACAGAGAGAAGAATATAATGAGCGCATATCGTGAATCCAGCTGACGCCCATACCGGGCTGTAATGCTATTGGATGAAGAAGTTGTTTAGAAGAATTTGTTTACACTAAAAGTTGTTCATTGAAATAATGCTAAAATTGAAGTGAAATATTTTCAATATTGGAATTTCAGTAATGATTGTATCAATGTCAAGAGCAACGATTCAGTGGAGAGTCGGAAAAGTAATTCATAAAATCTGATGTGTTTATGAAGTTTCATAATTGAAGACGGAGGACATATAAGAAAATACATGGAAAAACCTTTATGTGGAAAACCCAGTGAATAAAAATGCAGCGGTTGTTGTAAATCACAGGTTAACAGAGAAAACTAATTGAATGAGGAGGTCACCCCAGTAAGTAGGTTTCACTCCTGAATTCACATCAGAAAATTTAAAAATTGTGGATTCTAATATATACTACCTACTAATTACGATGGACTCAATGTAACTTTGAATTATACAAACTTGTCTTCCAGATGGACCATGGACAGTGGTGGTAGAGAAGAAGTAAAGAGACAGGGGTAGTCATCAGGTGTAGTAATGAGCACAAAAGGCGTAACCGCGTGAACTCTGTATTGGTAAACTCCTTCCAAAGAGTCAAAAGATTAAAGAAGACGATGATGGCGAGACAATTCATTTTCATAAAACTGTAATATGTGAAAACTGCCTTCCCCCGCTGCGAAATCTCATTGCCAACGGTGACAGCATTAGTGGCTGCATGGGGGGGGGGGGGGTACGTAATGCGTTTAGCAGCGGTGAGAACACGCCCAGCAACAAGTGCGATGGAGCGGTCTTGATGGTAACTGCGTTGGGGGGTTGCAGTAGCAGACGCAATAACGTGACGTGAGGGGTGTCACGCATTGTGGAAGGAAATGACGTACGCGGAGGGGGATAGGTGGGTGAGAAGAGGGCCTGCAAAGGTATAAGCGCTGTTCACACAAGAGGCACAGTGGTTCGGAATGAAGGAAGGGTGGAACAAAGTTGGCAGACATGATGTACATTTATAAAATTAATATTCTCGTTTATCCGCAAAACTTTTTCATGAAATTATTTAAAATATTATATCTCAACTGCCGATCAGATGACCGAGATCGCTAAGGTAGTTGTGCCGTAGCGATCTCGGACCACAAGATCACGGGTTTAAGTCCCGCCTTGGGTACGGTCTGTATGTGTGTGTCGTCCTCTAACTCATTACTATCATCATCATTTCATTTCCCATACCCCCAGGACTAACAACCCTGTTGAACAAAAAACGGATCCAGCTAAATGCTGTTCCCCTCATAAAAATTACCTGCACCTGCAATCGAGATAAGGTTTCTGAGCGACGGTAAAAGAAGGGTGCAGACACGCGTGGCCCTAGTCGGCGTGTTCGGAAGCAATTAAAATTATATCTCAATTTTAAATATTTCAACAGGATACTTTCATACTCAAATTTCCTAGATTCGCTGAAAAAACAGGTTCAAATCATAGTGTCGTAAGTGGAGCCCTAACACAGGGCCTGCTTAATTCTCTTACTTGAAATCTATCGTGCATAGTTCGAAAAACGGTGCGTTCTACCGCTTTTGAGAAAAGTTTTGCTGGCGGAGGTTCTTAGTTATTTTTCTCATGTCTCAAAATTCAAATACAATCATTTGTGAGCTTCTATTACTCTTGGGTGTTTCACTTCTTTCGAAGTACGTTAACTGCATGGTAAGGGTAAGATGTCAACTCAGAGTCGGTTTCTTTCTCCAATTCTAATAAACAAATTTCAGTAACATATTTTATCTCTGTACAGACGAGGGGAAAGACGCGAGCGGGTTTTCACAAAAGAAATCTCGCACGGGTATGCGGGGTGGGTCGAGAGTGGGTGGAATGGAAATAGCAGGGGATAAAATAAAATCACTTTCATTTTACATCAGAAATATAATCACTCCTCATCCAGTCCAATAGATGATTGTGCTCCATGTCGCGTAACGCCAAGTTAATTCAGCCACTATTTAATGACTTGTGCATGTTGTTACCACCTCCCGCATGTTGCTACCACATTTCGGTTAGTGTGAGGTCGTCATTACGGCGATGATCATGATGATTGCGACACCTGACGGAAGTAGTATCCATGTGTAAATGACGATGAAAGGTAAATGTTCGTAAATGCTTTTAGATAAGATGATGATTCATATATGATGCGTTGGAATGAAAACTTAATCAGCTATTAAACACCTTATGTAATACTGTGCTATTCGGATATGCCAAAATTTAAACCGTTGTCAACAGAGTCATTTCTAAACATATGAATGTTGTCGTTCCTGATATTCCTCCTTTATGAATACGAGAAGTAAAAGAATCATTGCATAGTTAATAAAAAAAATTAACGTAAATAATCGAGCTGACACGTTCAAAACTGTAAAACTTTAAGGGCTAATAATTCTGCATACTTCTTGGGAAGTAAAGAAACGCTACTTGTCCCAAGCCGCAGATTTGCAACGTACATTTGAGACGTACCCTCTCAAACGCAATTCTCTATTTCGAATATCTTATTTAAGATATTATTCCGAACTCTCTTGTGACTGCTTTTCCGAAGGTCCAGAATTAATGTCTTCCTCCAAATCAATTTTCCCTATACAAATTGAGGCATAATATTTTCCACAATATATACGTAAGTAGTACATAATTGCCTTACCAGCCCAAATTCATTAAATGTAAACAAAAATTGTGACACGAGTGCTCAGTGATTTTATATTACAATTCTTTTATAGGACCTGCGTCACAACCGTCATTTTTGTCAAAATAAAATGTCATTTTTAACAAATGTCATACGTATCTTTTATTGAATTATTTTTGAACCTAGTTACCAGAACAATATTACATTAATATTTAATGTTGGAATGGTAGGTACCGCCGTCAAATTTTCACGCTTCACAGCGAAGAATATGAATAAATTTATTACATATTTTCCACAGAAAGAGTAATATCAATTATATTATTTCCCTATCATCCGTTCTTTAAAATATTAATAACAGTTTTTATCGTCGTTTGGCCGATTTCGAACAAATTACTTGCGGGGTTGATAAGTGTAACATGAAATGTTAGTAGATATTTTTAATTAGTCCGTTCGTCGTTCAATATTTTTCGTAAAATCACCTTGGAAGAGAAATGAGAGTCAGTGGTTATAATAACACAATTTGTCGTATTATTTCTAAATTTGTCATTTTCGAAAACTAAGCGAGTTCAATAAAAATGAGACTTATTGCATTTTCTTAATAACCCTTTGCGCTATCCGAGGACGAAGTATAAACAAAGCATTTGGAGCCAGTTTTGAGAAAATTTTGAAAATGTTGGGACTTCTTGTAAAGTTCCCCCAAAAATCAAAATATCCGTTTCAAAGTCAGTTGGCCTCGAGTTCCTCTAAATTGATCGATGAAAATAAATTTTTGAAGAAATTCGTCAGAACAGTTTTTGCGCTACCTTTGACACATGATGGACACATGGACGGACAAACAGACGTATTGTCGTTAATCGATTTTTAGGTATAAAGGACCCACAAAACATGGATTTTGACTTGACAACGGGATAGAGGAAGCCATTTATTTACCTACTTTTTCGTTACAAGGGCCCGGCAATAAGAGCTCTGTCAAAAATTCGTTTCCCGCCAAATGATTACAAACTCTTCTTACGAAGTAAGAGCGATGAAGTAAAAATAAATACCTTTTCTTGGTGTAAGAGTACTAGCGTGTCATCTATGTCTACAACTCAATTCGATTTTTGTTAATGATTTGCTTCCGTCTGTAAAATACTTACGTTAGACATTCAGTGACTTTTCGTTTTCATTTTCGATTGCGTTAACCGAGAAACAACAGAATAATGCTGAGAAGTACTTTCAAAAAAAAAAAAACAACAACAGAAAAGTATTACAAAATAAAGTACCACCGGGGCCTGCCACTCAGTACAACGAAACCAACATGTGTAGGTAAGCTACTATGATGTAATAGCTAAGTAATGTATATTGGAGGAGAAATAGATGAAAAACTTGTGTTCACATTATTAGCGACTATAGAGATTCTTCAAAGTAATTACTAGAGTTTGAATTCAACTATTGTTTTTCTGTAAGAAATGCATCAGTTCTAATTTTCTAGAAACAAATGCCACTGGCAAGACATAGTCTCCCAAGAAGCATCCATCAAAAAGGGATGTATGAGTGGTACATTCAGTAACAGGTTTGGAATCGCAAAAGTCGTGGAACAGCTGAAAATTTTGAATAACATGAGATTTTGGAGTGTCTACTGAATACTAGCATAATAAAGAACTATGCAGTACTATATCACTGAAGTGTATTGAGCTCTTCACCTGATTTTGTAACCATTTAACAAAACATTTAAACTGCTCGTCGTTACATCACACACATGTAGCCCCAGAACTGCGGCACCTCGATAACTAGTTGTGAAATAATTCTGTTTTCTATCCATATTTTCTCATCAGTAACTTGAAATCATATTATAAGTTGAGAGCGTAGGCTTCCGCGGCCGGAGTCAGTATTTACTAGGCTGTGTGTGCTGTATTTACTCGGTGACGCCGCGTCCATGGCGACCGAAACGTTGGCACCTTCGCCATGGACGCAGCATCACCCGGACAGCCTAGTAAATACCAATATTATAAGCTCTTCTATGAATTTTATCTGGCACACGAAAATAGTTACAAATTCTTTGTGACCATATCACTTGAAAGGAAGCTCCCAGCGCAAGTGAAAATTATGAAAGTAGATTCGTGTTATGATGGATGGATTGTAAAAGTTCTTCATCCTCCCAACGTTTTTCTCAATAGTTTCTTCCATCTGCCATTTTATTTATTTATTTATTTATTTATTTATTTATTTATTTATTTATTTATTTATTTATTTATTTATTTATTTATTTATTTATTTATTTATTTATTTATTTATTTATTTATTTATTTATTTATTTATTTATTTATTTATTTATTTATTTATTTATTTATTTATTTATTTATTTATTTATTTATTTATTTATTATTTATTATTTATTATTTATTTATTTATTTATTTATTTATTTATTTATTTATTTTCTACTCTCATCTACTTTAGGTGCCACTAAACTATGGAGAGTATCTATCTTCATGGTCACGTCACAAAAAACGCACCTAGCTAAAAGAGATTTCTGTATTAACAATGCTGTAAACCTACAATTCTCTTCCACCATTTGCTCATAATTAAATTTGAATATTTTCTTTCAGGTGAAGTATTGCATATACCATTAACTCTGTATTTATTGCCCAAGTGAAATAAAAAAAAGAAGGTAATATAATGACAGCAACATTTCAAACTGCGTCTCGCTCAGGTTCTGAGTAAATGGATTTTCATTATACAAACCCTACAATTAATTGTCAGCATGAGAATAGTAAGTGCTGTATAAAATTGCATAAATTGACATTTTTTCGGTATCTGTCACAATGCACCATATAATTCTGTAGGTTCCATTGTTTCAGTAACGCAAGAGTCAGAAAAAATCTGTAAAGAACCTATTAAAGTGCATGCTTTATAAAAATGTTTATAAAGGAAACAGAGTGTGCTAATCAAATTTTGGTGCAAAGAGAGACAGACCGAGAGAGAGACAGAGGGAGAGAGAGAGGGGAAGAGTGAAAGAGGAGAGAGTCAGACAGTGAGAGAAGGGGGAGCACGAGAGAAATTTCATTTAGGACAATCAAGGTTTTTATTCTTCAACTGAATGATACATTACAAATACAATAAAAATTGCTCTCCCAACTGCTCAGTGCGCATTCCGCTGCAGAGTTTGCGTTTCCATCCCCCCTCCCCCGCCCGTGTCGTCCGATGTCTGGCGCGTCGAGCCGCGTCCGCGTCCCCCTCGTGCTTTGCCAGACGCGCCCTCTGCCGGCTCCCCCTGACGACACGCCGAGACACGCGACGACGCGCCTGACAGCCGGGAGACCTGCCGTGACAAGCCGAGATCCGCCCCTCGCCCCTGCCCCCAGCCGCCCCTGCGCCGCCGCCCCGACCACGCCCCCGAGGGCCGCACCCGCCGCCACAGCCGCCGTCGCCAAGTTGTCGTTAAGAGGAGAGGGTACTATGAAATGGGTCAAATCATCGATTTTAGTTTTTTTTTGTTGAATAAATAAATAGTTCAAACCTTGTTAATTCCAAATATATCTACATTTTTCTTCTAGGACGCCTGGACGTACTTTCAATTCTTATTTAAATGTCCTAGTGGGTATGAACCACGCCCTGTTTTTTGACACTGCATACAAGTAAGGCTATTTTTTTCGTTATTTTGAACGCGCGATGGGTTGTTAAGGAGTTACTGTAACATGCGTTTGCTCATAATTTGGTAGCATTGATATTTTCCACTGAAGAACGTGACTCAGAATGCGGAGCAGGAATGGTTCTAGTGAAGCAGCGGCAGGTACAGATTTTTTTCAAATGGCGTTTCCCGAAAATATACTTATTTTGGAATTAATTTCCTTTTGCTCAGAAACTGTTATTCACAATTTATTAATGAAAAACATGTGGGTACTGTTCTATTCTAAGAACAATATTTTGATATTCTGCCCAAATATATATATACATATATATATACATATATACACATATATATACATACACACACACACACACACACACACACACACACATATATATATATATATATATATATATATATATATATATATATATATTGAAACCCAGAATATGTGTTTCATTACACTAATTAAATCATTAGTGTAAGAATTCAATAGCTATTCTGGACTGCGCGGTGCGAGCGCCGGGCGCTGCGAGCAGCGGGCAGCCGGCAACGGTCGCCGCCGCCACCGGTGCCCGTCGGGAGGCGAGCGTGAGAACGGCGGGTACAAGCGTGGCAGCGCGCACGTGCAAAAAGTTCGTTAGTTGGATTGAGGCGGCCGCCGCCGAAGGATGTGCCGACGTGCGGCCGGCGAAGCAGAGGTTAGCAGAGCGGCGACCAGTGCGGACGTGTAGCGAGGGCTCTCCGCTAGTGAATGGACGCATGTAATACGCGACATAGTTATGTGATTAGGAATCGCAAAGTAATGGACATGTAAACAGAACATTAGAAGTATCAGTATAGTAAAAGATTAGTGTTGGTAAAATAATTGACGTCGCTCTTATTAGTTGGTGCGGAGGGAACATTCTTGAAAGCGTGCGGTACAGAACTGTGACCAGTATACGGAGTAGGCGGGGGTCGTGTAATTAAACCCACTAATGGACAGTGATTCGAGGAAGGTGCGCAGCCGAGGTATCAAGATCCTGTTCGGGGAAGAATTGTTGGAGCATCAGCCGTGGATGATCACCACGCCATCTGCTGCCGACGGCCCGCAGCAGTAGCAGAGGTCGACAACCCTGTCGGCACGAGCGGCTCGACGAACCTCATAGGTATTCAAACGGGGCCCCGAAGGTATGAAAGTTGTATTTTACTCTTAATCTTGGTACCAAGGCGGAGTATAAAAACGGTGTCTGATTATGTAAATAGTAACTTTGATTTAAAATAAATCTTGTCATAATTGTATTTCTATGTATGAATAACTTCCCCAACGTTGCACCGACTTATCCTAGGACCCATTCACGTAAAAGACACCCTCTCTTAGTGTTATATTGCAGTGAAGATACCCGGCACCACCAGGTACGTCACAGCTGGCGCCCGAACAAGTGGATAACGTATAGTTAAGAAATGTGGCCTTAGGGAAGTTGGTGAAATGTTGGAAAATAATGTGCATGTAATTGTTGTATAGTAATGCAGGGTATAGATGAGAAGCAGGCAGTACAAAGTGTATTATTATAGAGTACAAAAAAAAATAACAATACATGTGTTAGCAAACACATGCACAAGTCAAGTAAGCATAATGAAATGTTAATAATTACAAAAATGTTGTTGCGTAACTAATTGCGGGCTGACATAGGCAATTATTTGTAAGCATCCAATATATAGTTAATATTGTAGTTACTGAGGTTATGAAGGCTATACATGCACATGTTACAAATAATATAATGTAATAGAATTCCAAATTTTGTAAGACATATTAATAATATTTGAACTGCTTGGCAATTTTTTATAACATGGAAATCAAAGAAATGGGGAAGTAGTAATAATTCTTATGAGAATATAAAGGTGGTTAATAGTGTTGTACAAATTATGCACAAAATTGTTTTTTTTTTTGCTGGGAACGTTCACTCAGTAGTGCACTGTCTATTGGTGATGGTAAAGTGTGGGGAATTTATTAGAAAAGATACCAGGGTGGGAAATATATACCAGCAGTGTGAATGTTTGTTGTGAATATCTATATGATATTATTGAGGAAAATTTAGGGAGGAGATATGACATGCAAATGTGAATGATGATTATGTATATAATATAGCAATAAGTGTGTTGAAAAGTAATGTCAATTAATAAGGGATTTATTATAATTTGAAAGCATTGTTGTGTAATAGTATTAATGAGTCTATTAGCAGTGTATATGTGTTTCAATGGTAATAATATTATGTATTGTGAGGATTATGTTTATGCATTGGTAGGTGAGTGGAAATGTATATGGTTATTAAATTAGTGTTATTGTGTTTTGGTGGTGAGTGAGGGTTGTCCGTCATTAGTTAGCAATTGAAATAGGTGTGCATTAATCCATTCACGAAGGATACAGTGTTGTGGCGGATATAGTTAATTCATAGGATAACTGTGATATCGTTGGTAGGTGAGGCAAGTGGAAAATTTGTGCGGTATTTTAGTGTAGTGAGAATCGATCGGACAGCTCAAAGCAACAGAATGGAGGCGCAAAATGTAGTGCTGGACCGGGAAGAGAAGACGGATGAAGTAGGGGAGATAGATGTAGGAATCGATAATAGCATGTCATCGGAAAGCAGGGATAGTGGTATTGGAAGTCGGTTGGATGATACGTCAGGGGACAGTTTTAATAAAGATGTACAAGTTACGTCAACACCGATGATTCAGGTAGCAGGAAATTCAAATCGGGGGGGTGGAGAAGATATCCATCCAAATGGAATGCAGATGTTGATGAAGATGTTAGAAGAACAGAATAGGAAGTTATTAGATGAACAGAGTAGGAAAGCAGAAGAACGGGATAGGAAGGCAGACGAACAGAATAGGAAGATGTTCGAACAACTAAATGGGAAATTAGATGAACAGAATCGGAAGATATTGGAAGGACAGAATGAACAGAAAATATTCACAGAGGAGCAGAACAGGAGGTTAGCTGAAGAACTGAATAGGAAAGTAGAGGAACAGAATAAGAAGTTGGCTGAAGAATTGAATGGGAGATTAGATGAACAGGATAGGAAATTCGAGGAACGGATCAGCAAATTACAAGAGGAATTAAGTGGGAGAATAGGACGCGCCGAAGAACAAATTGAGTTAACGAAGAATGAGATGACTAAAATTGCGGAGCGGGTAGAAAGTCATGAGCAATGGACTGCCGAAGAATTAGGGAAACAGAAAAAGGAGTTAGAATCCCAAGTAATTAGTCTGGGGGGAGAATTAGAGAATAAGTTATGCCAGCAATTAGATGCTAAAACCGCTAAGCAGGACGAGAAAATTGAAAGGATGCAGTTAGTAGTCAAGGAAGAAATGCAGGAGAATAAGCGGGAATGCGAAGAGAAGGTTGTGTTACTACGAACAGAGATTGAACAAATAAAAGAATGCAAGGCATCCCCAATTGCAGCAAGCGGGACGGTACCATTTACCCCTCCAAGATCACTAAAATTTTCAGGAGACGGGAAAGAAAATCCATGTATATTTATGAAGGCAGCAGAACGACATCTAGATGTTATCAATACTTCGGAAAGGTGTAAAATACAATTATTATATTTAATGTTAGAAGGCAACGCAAGGATATGGGCCGATACATTTGATAAGTTTCCCGAATCAGTAAAGGCATTTAAAGATCGATTCCTTGAGCGGTATTGGAATGAGGAAATTCAAATTAATTTTAAAATCAGCTTAATGAATAATCATTACAACCAGTCAATGGGAAGTTTGCGGGAATACGCAACAAGGCGTATTATGGAATACAAAACGCTATCCCCACCGATGAGCGATCAGGAAATAATATGTGTACTGACGAGACAATTCCCAGTCACAGTGCAGAATCTTTTACGTAGTGTGCAGCACACTGATCTGGAAAGATTCCAGAATGTGTTAGGAGGGTACGACTTGACATTTGCAGGCGTACCAACGAACAGAAATGAAGAGAATGTTAATATGGTTAGATCGGAACGTAACCAGGGGCAAGGGAATGATCGGAGCAACGATTACCAGAGAAACCAACGCGGAAGAGGGGGAGACGGATGGAGACCAGAGCCGGGGAACCAGAGACCGGACTGGAACAGATCTAATTCAAACTGTACGGAGACGCGAGGCGGGGGTGGGAATGCACCCGACCGATTAGCACAGCCTAGCACAAGTAATGATCAAGGACACTATTTAAACTAATAGAGTCCGTGGTGATAGGTGGCCCCATTGCGGACGCGGAAATCGATGAAGTAAATGCGGTCTCCATAAACGCTATGCAGACGGTAACTCACGATACCCAACCGTGGCGGAGATGTAAGAACTCAGCGGTCAGAATCAGGAAATGTCCCACGATATCGATAGAATGTGAAGGTATAATTAAAGAAGCTTTAGTGGATACAGGGTGCACGACTACAGTAGTATCAGAAGAAATGTATGAGGAGTTAAAAGCAACAGGAAAAGAAGTAATGTGTTTGCCTATGAATAGGGCGTATGTGATTGGGGCAACTCAGAAGAAGTCAAGCCCCATCACAAAACAAATCATGTTTCAAGCCAGGATTGGTAACCAAGTATACGAGATAGTGGCCCTGGTAGTCAAAAAATTATTATATTCGGTAATCATTGGGACGGATTTTCTGGTTGATCACAGAGCAAATATTGACCTAGAACGGCAAGTGGTGGAGTTGGGGAGCCAGGCGATAGGATTTGACTTGGGGATGGACGAAGAATACGAAGCATGTACGGGTGTAGTGGCCGAAGAATCTTTGGAAGAACAACTGAGGACAGCAGAAGAACAAAATAGAAAATTAGATGAGCAGAGTAGGAAATCAGACGAACATAAAATAGTTACGGAGAAGCAGATTGAGAAGTTTGCGGAAGAACAGAGCAAAGAATTAGGTAAACAGAAGAGATCCGAGGAGGAACAGAATAGGAAAGCGGAGGAACTGGATAGGAAAGATGAGGTGCTAAAATTTCAATCATGCCATCAAGTAGATGCTAGGGTAGCGGTAACAGATAGAAACGAGGGGATGACGAACCAAATCCATGAAGAAGTCAAGACAGCGGAGGGCAAAACGGTGGAGGTCCAAATCGAGACCGAGGAGGATGTTTATAAAGTGAAAGTGAAAACGAAAGAATTGAAGTTAATAATGGAAGAAGAAGTGGATATGAAAATAGAAGAAATGAAGCGTATAATAGAAGAAGAAATTATGGAAGATATGCAAGGATGCGAAGAGAAAATAATACAAGAAGAGTTTAAACAGGAAGAAGACGGGAAAATGTCGCCAAGTGTCAAGTATGGGGTGACACCACTTATGCCTCCAAAGTCGACGAAATCTCTGGGAGATGGGACGGAAAACCCTAAGGCAGTTATGCGAGCAGAAGAACGGCGCCTAGCATCAAACAACATATTGGAAAGATATAAGATCCAGTTATTACACCCAATTTTAGAAGAAAACGCCAGGACATGGGCAGAGAAGTCTGGCATATGTCCGAAATTTTTGAAGGGATTTGAAGACAAGATTTCCGTACGAAAGCAGAGTGAAGAAACCCAAATAAACATCAAGAACGACCAGAGGAAGAGCCATTACAACTACATCACGGGAAGTCGTAGTGAATACAGAACGAAGAGCATTATGGAACCAACAACATTATTTGCCCCTATAAAATATCAAGGAATTAGTTGCGTGTCAACACAACAGTATCCTGTCACCGTGCAGAGCCTACGGGGCAGAGCAGATTATACCGATTTAGGAAGGGGTTTGAAGATATTGGAGGGGTACGAATTCACCTTTGCAGATGACCCAAAGTATGGGAATGAAGGAGGCGCAGGCAGGTCAAGAATGGAGCGAAGCCAGGGGCGAGGGAAGAGTGTTGGTATGGTCAACCATTGGTACCAACGTAGAAGAGGTCGGAGCTGGAAATGGGATGATACTTATCAAGATGTGTTCAACATGCTGGAAGCTATGTCCCACAACTGTGATTTAGGAAATCACTGTCAGCAAAATGGGGACGAACCGTCGCACAAGAAACTAGACATAGTAGGACACTACAATTTCCATAACTGGAGACCCTGTCCCATAGGAATGGAAAATAGTGAAGTGTAAATACTGTAATATTAGTGTTAATATCAGTAATCACATGTTAATTCGATTCTAGGTCATAAGTGTACATAGGGCTTTTGGCAACATGCAAGACAGTGCGACCATCGGCAGTGACGATGTTACTAGTGTGAATTTTGTCCAGTAGCGGGAAAAATTCAAAAAAAGAAAGGGGGGGGTGATGAAACCCAGAATATGTGTTTCATTACACTAATTAAATCATTAGTGTAAGAATTCAATAGCTATTCTGGACTGCGCGGTGCGAGCGCCGGGCGCTGCGAGCAGCGGGCAGCCGGCAACGGTCGCCGCCGCCACCGGTGCCCGTCGGGAGGCGAGCGTGAGAACGGCGGGTACAAGCGTGGCAGCGCGCACGTGCAAAAAGTTCGTTAGTTGGATTGAGGCGGCCGCCGCCGAAGGATGTGCCGACGTGCGGCCGGCGAAGCAGAGGTTAGCAGAGCGGCGACCAGTGCGGACGTGTAGCGAGGGCTCTCCGCTAGTGAATGGACGCATGTAATACGCGACATAGTTATGTGATTAGGAATCGCAAAGTAATGGACATGTAAACAGAACAGTAGAAGTATCAGTATAGTAAAAGATTAGTGTTGGTAAAATAATTGACGTCGCTCTTATTAGTTGGTGCGGAGGGAACATTCTTGAAAGCGTGCGGTACAGAACTGTGACCAGTATACGGAGTAGGCGGGGGTCGTGTAATTAAACCCACTAATGGACAGTGATTCGAGGAAGGTGCGCAGCCGAGGTATCAAGATCCTGTTCGGGGAAGAATTGTTGGAGCATCAGCCGTGGATGATCACCACGCCATCTGCTGCCGACGGCCCGCAGCAGTAGCAGAGGTCGACAACCCTGTCGGCACGAGCGGCTCGACGAACCTCATAGGTATTCAAACGGGGCCCCGAAGGTATGAAAGTTGTATTTTACTCTTAATCTTGGTACCAAGGCGGAGTATAAAAACGGTGTCTGATTATGTAAATAGTAACTTTGATTTAAAATAAATCTTGTCATAATTGTATTTCTATGTATGAATAACTTCCCCAACGTTGCACCGACTTATCCTAGGACCCATTCACGTAAAAGACACCCTCTCTTAGTGTTATATTGCAGTGAAGATACCCGGCACCACCAGGTACGTCACAATATATATATATATATATATATATATATATATATATATATATATAGAGAGAGAGAGAGAGAGAGAGAGAGAGAGAGAGAGAGACATACTAGAGACATTGGAGAAACTTTTATTCAACTTATATTATCTTTTAACTTTACATTAACTTTTCCTATACAAGCCCTCTTTACACGTTAATCTCTCAATAATTACATCTCCATTCTTTTTGTTTATGATACATCAACATAAATAGCACTTGCATCACACAGCCACAGGCTCCTCCAGAGTAACCATTTCCGTCTCCATTCCAACCATTTCCGACGCCACAGTCACTACCTCTTCCAGTACCACTAACAGCATCATCATCATGACCAGCCAGCAGGCCGTCATCTAGGCGACATTTGACAGAAATTTCCGTAAGAAAAAGACATGAATGAGATGTTGTGGAACGTATTGAGATGCAGAGAGATATTGTAATCTAATTGTAAAAAATCATGAACGTAAATTGAGATAGTACAGTATTTATAACATGAGTTAAAATAAACGTCGGATAGATTAGAATGTACTCGGCTTCTGACAGCAGGTTTTTCCCCCTTCAGGGGTTTTTTCCTGAGCCGTACCTTATGGTCTCTTTTCCGCGGCTTTGATGCGATGAAGAGACCATTTGGGGTGAATACCAGAATTCGAAAGATTAGAACGCGAAAGGATGTAGGTATTGTAATGGCTTAAAGGCCTTCGGCCTAGCCACATAGGATCAAGTAATCTAATTTGTTTGTAATAATTACCTATTAAATAAATAAATAATAAATTTATAATATGTACCTTTTTGTGAAATGATAAAGCATTTTGTGTTCTTAACGAGATCAGGCCCTTTGTATTAGCACATCGCCAATACCCAACCACTACAACCGCCGCCATTGTCATCGCCATCGCCATCGCCATCGCCATCACCGCCTCCGCCACTACGGGCCACCCGCGCGCAAAGACCCCGCCTGGCAGGGATTACATGGCAACGCCCGTCCTCCCGTCCTCCCGTCCGCCCACCCCACCGGAAGCGCTAGTGTCGATGCGGCTGTTGTCCTTCGGCTGCTCTAAATTCACAGCGCCCGTTTCGCGATTTATGAGTCCCACTTATTTTGCTCCGAATTTCAGCGCCCACTGGCCACGCCGCTACTGCAGCTCAATGGACTTTCACAAAACACTCTGCAGTTCCTTCATCCTCGCTCGCCACGGGCGCACTTGCACATTTGAATCGATTTCTCGACAGCGGGGGCGTAGTATATAAATACGAGCGCAGTATGATCGCAAATCCAGCAGTATCCAGAGTGAATGCGAAATGGCACTGAAGTAACAATGGCAATAGTAGTAACGGTTTTCTCTCCCTCCCTATTTCTATGGCTTTCTCTCCCCTTCTGTAACTCTTGCCCCACTCTCAACAAGTATGCTTCTGATTGCATTTAATTCCATGTCATGGGTATACTACTTCTCATGACTTCACATCCAGTACTGCCAGTCCTCTGTAATCAAGAGGAATGTGGGATCGGCCTTATTCTCAACAATACACACAAGAAAAAGAATATATTGAGGAATAAAAGATTAAAAATGAAGAAAGAAAGGAAAAAAGAGGAAAAGAAACGAATAATCTAGCACTTTCAGTTGTTTGATGTTCTGCTAGAACATGTAACTGAAATTATTGACCGGAGTAAATGCCGCAAATAATCCATTAAAACTACCGGCTTCTGCAATTCTCGCATTATTTGACACACCCACTTAGCTCAATAGCATCGATGGATCTATGATTCAAAACCGAACAGTAAAGAATCGTAGGGGCTTGAATTTAATACCTCCTACATTTCTTAGTTTTTGTTGTGAGCTCATGCAGCTTACCGCCTCATACAGCTCACGCCTACCTCGTTCAGCTTTTTTCTCTGAGCACAGTTTAATTTCATTGATTATTAGACAGGATGAACATGAAATGAATGTGACAAGAGAAAATCATTGTAGCGAAACCTATCATTAACGGTTCGCTGAAAAATGTATTGAAAGTAACAATGGAAAGAAATGTCACAATTGAAAAAAACACTTTTGGATTGTACAATTTCAACGGAACACTGTTAACATTTATGAACGAAGAGTATGATAGAATTGTCTGTGGACGTACCTTTTTGGACAAAAATAGTTGTGTGAAAATGTAATCTAGTAGTCGTAAGGTAAAAGCGTATATCTAGAAAGGAATCTCCATTCTTCTGTATGTTTGAGCATTTATGCTACTTTTCGAAACTTACAGCAAGTAAAATAGATTTCTTTTAAATTAAACAAAATTTCTACACAACCCGAAACGAGATTATACTTTATCTGCCACTTACATTGGTCGCGAAATATTTATGTTTGAGTCTGATTGCTACCCTTGATGAAATGTGAAGATACGAACATCGATTCGTGCGTAAAAAACAGGAAAATTAACTAGTATTGTCCTCTTATCTGTAAGAGTAGGCATATTTGTTGTAATTGTGTAGAAGAGTCATATTGTCGTACTTGTCTTAGATGGCTGTCTTTACCTAAAATAACAGTGTCCTGTAAGTTTCCATGGGAGTCCACATGTTGTTGATTCGAAATCATTTCGAATCGAACGTATACTACCGAGACCACAATTTATTTTCAACCTTGATCGGTTTCACGCCGTATTATTGAGATAAATAACACAATATTCATCGTTTAAATCACACATATTGATTGCAATGATCGTAGTAGTCCACGTGATTTCATACCCAGTGATGTAATTGTTGACAAAACTAACCATTGTCATATATCGAACATAAAACCGCGATTTTTTTTGGAAAGGGTTTTTCTTATTTCTAGTACTTACGGGTTCTGGTGTAAACATTTAAAAGGAAAGGAAATCATTTAATCTCAAAATGCGTACCTTCGTTGTTATTTATTCAAGAATTTTTACAAAGAATTGAACATCGTGTTCCTAAGGTTGCGTAGGCTTCCGCGGCCGGAGTTTATGTTGGCTGGGCTATCCGGGACGAGCCGCGTCAAAGTCATGGTGGCTTACGTTTCGGCCAGCGTATTGTGGCTTCAGCAGTACGCTCTGAAGAAGGCCACAATACGCTGGCCGAAACGTAAGCCACCATGACTTTGACGCGGCTCGTCCCGGATAGCCCAGCCAACATCGTGTTCCTAACCTTATAAGCTGACATTGTCAAAGCAGTGATGCAGAAGAAACGATTTTTTCCATTGTTCATGGTCCTTGAACTGCAATCGCAGACACAATTCATAAAATTATTTATATTGATTACTAATTTATTTTCTTGGAAACAATAGCATATTATATATATATATATATATATATATATATATATATATATATATATATATATATATATATGCCTACCTTTCTTTCAGTTTGAATCCCCCACAAAATACAATTACCTTTAGTTACTTTTGAATAGTAAAAGGGTTGCAATGTTTGCTGTTGTTTTCGAAGTAATGCGAAAACCCTTACTGGCACAATATGCGTCGTTTACTTTTAATTCTGCTTTCATCAAACTTAACACCAATGTACCAAACGTTTTAACAGCAATGTTCAATCAGTTATCATATACTGTTATAGATGATCCTGACAACGTTCCCTCATTCCCACGAAGATCATAGAGAGAAACAGAGGGTTAACAACTATTACAAGCACGGTGTGGACGTTAGTGGTTCTAGTGCCGTACAGCTCCATCTGAAAATTTTGATTATTTAAAATGAATTAACGTTCTGTTAGGCACCATAATTCACGGCACCCTACCAGAAGTAGCTGAAATCGCCACTAAAATTCTGGGTATAAAGCTGGGACAAAAACCTGCCCTATATGAACGAGGTGGAATAAAGTGAATAAAGAATGTGCGTATTATGATTGGATTTCATTTATTAGATTCATTAATGCTAAAGAAATGTAAAAACTGTTTGTGACATGTCACAAAAAAGTATAAATTGCTCACGTTTTCTTTATCTTCAGTATCCCCATACCACTTTTTTACTACACACAACTGAATGAAGAATAAAGGTACCTACAAAGAGTGGTTAGCAACACTCCGAGACTAGAAACATTTCATTTCCGAGATATAGAAAACTTGAACATAAAACATTGGGAACTATTACAAGTTAAGGTACTAGTAGCACTAGGGCTGTACATCCATTCTTCAACATTTTAATGATGCCAATACGAATTAACTTTTCGCGAGGCGGCGGCATGATGTGCCTGCCAGGACTCAGGGGAGACATCCCCATTCGCGATTACAGTCGGGAGCGGGGGAGGGGGAGTGGCAGGGAGCCGGGTGTGGCTGGGGGGGGGGGCGGCGACGAGGCTGAAGCCGCGCGTCTTGAGCAGATGAGACGCTCCGCAGCCACCTGAGCCCTCGACGTCTCGACGCCTCGCCTCTCCTCGCCTCGCGCTGACGGCACCTCCGTCGCCCTTGCCCCGCCCGGAGCCCCACCCCCTTCTTACCCCCCGCTCCACCTGGTGCTCTCCCTTCCCGTACCAACGAGCCCCCCACCCCGTCCGATGCCCTCCCTTCCCGACCCGCTCCGTCGCGCCCGTCTCTTCCCATGCCGACCCAACCTGTCCTGCGCCGCCTTGCCCTAAACCGCCCCATCCCGCCCTCTTCTGTCCCATACCGCCTATTTTGTTCCACTCCAATCCAATCCAATCTATTCCATTTTGTTCCATCCCATTCCATCCCATTCCATTCAATTATATCCCATTCCATTACATCCCATTACATCCATTCCATCCATTCCATCCCATTCCATCCATTCCATCCCATTTCATTCCATTCCATTTCATCCCATTCCATTTCATCCCATTCCATTTCATCCCATTCCATTTCATCCCATTCCATTCAATTTCATCCCATTCCATTTCGTCCCATTCCATTTCATCCCATTCCATTCCATCCCATTCCATCCCATCCCATTCCATCACATTCCATCCAGTACAGGACTGGCCAGATCAGGCCCATACAGTTTCGTGCCATACCGACCAACCCTTACCACCTTTGCCACCTCACTATGGCACGTCACAACACGCCACGCCACGCTATGCCACGCCACGTCACACCACACCATACCTCGCCACATCATGCCACGCCTAGCCACACCCTGTCACGCCATTCCACAGCACGCCACACTGAACCACGCCACGCCACACCTCGCCGCGTCTCGCCACAAGTCGCCACACTTAACCACGCCACGCCACGCCATGCAACTCCACGCAACGCCTCGGCCCGATCTATCCTTTCCGGACTCATTCTGCCCATACAGAACCTCCCCTTCCCACCCAGAGCCACATCGCGCCGTGGCACCACCACCACCGCCGCCGCCGCCACGGCCATCGCCACCACCTCCGCGACGCCACCGCCGGTATTAAAACTGCAATGCAACAGGCGCCGCCGTCCCGACGCATAATCTCACGCGCTAGGGGGAAGACGCCACGCAGGAGGAAGTGACAGGCCGTCGCAATTAGAGAAAAAATCCACTCGCCAACACGCGCGCGGGTGAGAAGCGCCAAGATAAGGCGCCAGAGAATGGGAACGTCAGATCTAAGCGGAATTTGCCGAGCGAAAAATCTCTAGCGTGTTTTCATTTCAAGTCTTGTACTCCCTGTCATTAAAAGAAGAAAACGTTGTACAAATTTTACTTGTGACGACTGTGCACATTCCCTCGGACATTTCTGCTTATTTACAAAAAAAATGTAACAGACAGATCACCGCGAATAGAAAAAAATCCAAAACGATGAAGACAAATAAGACTTAAATGTAAAAGTCAGAAAAAATTGCAACTCCAAACATTTTCATGTTCATTTCCGTTTTTTACATCTTTTCTAGGAAAGACGAAAAAGCGTAGATGAACGTATTGAGTTGTGGGTAATATATATATATATATATATATATATATATATATATATATATATATATATATATTCAATAACATTCTTTTGTAGCGATCAAAAGTTCGTACAGATTCACTGTCGCCACTACGTAAGAAATGCACGAACTTCTGCGCTTGTGAGAAGTAGCAAATCAAGAAATAAAAAGGAAATACCACTAAAAGCAATATACGGGACTCAAAATGTATATTTTGCACGTTTCCTTTTATGTTTTGTTTCATTTCACTAGCAACACAAGTTTTATATTGTCATAATTATTTTTTTTAGTATTAATCAGACATTCAGCAACATGCCATACATACAAAGATGTTGACGAAGGGATGTAAGGCAAATGGAAGAAACACATTTAAAACTCACATTATGGCCGAAATAAGATAAGGCAAGATAAGGCGGTTGAACGATCTCTCGCTGGCTACGTGGCCTGAACAAACGTCGCTGCCGCCGACCGCCACGCAACGCCGCCTCTCCCACCTAAGCGCACGCTGAAGAAGTGATGTCTTCCCCAAGAAATATATCTTTAAACTTAGCCACGGTTTGGTATAGGATTTCCCCCTCTCCTATTCAACTCTCAACAGTGTTGCACATTCACTTAATCACTATATCGGTTTATTAAATAATGAAGTTACAGGCGGCTTTCAATTGCAAAATAAAAACAAACTTCAAAAACACTAGTGTCAAAAGTGAGGATTAGGAAAGTCCGATGTAATCAAAAGGGGTAGCGACGAGCAATTGCGTGTCATTCCTCTTCTTTACAGCTTTCCTCGGAGAGAGGAGATGAAATTGTAGTGTTGTGTATATAAACAATTTTTAGGTATAGATTAGGAATTTAAATGGCCTAGATATTGCAGTTAAGAAAAAACAACGCCTCAATTAGTGTGTGCGAATAGGATAGAGAGAAGATAGAGAAAAATCAATTATGCAAACAACTATCCACGAAAATAAAAAAACAGCGTGTTTTGCTTTAAAAAATTTACTGCATCTCAAAGGATACAATTCTCGTAAAAAAAAATAGCTGGTATTAAGATCAACTGAGTATTTGGTTATAAAAAATGAAGAAAAACAGCCTCGAAAACGATAATATCACATTCCAAGTTGTTAGTAAGAAAGTGAAGTTTGAGCGTCAAGCTTAATACAAAAAATTGCTGCACATTTTTTCTTCAATATTTTCAATTTTGATTTCTTTCATTCTGCCACGAAAAGAACTCGAATCGTTTTCTTTGTGCATGTGGTCAATATTTGAGCCTAAATAAAACATTCGGACTGACAGAACAATGCAAAGAGAAAAAAAAATGTCACCAAGGCGTCAAAAAGAGGGTGAAAAATAAGGGTCACAACGAGGAATAGATGAAAATGTCAAACGTAATCAAAAATTGAGGCTCAGAAGGTTTTTGTTTTGCAGATTATTATGTTTTTTATAGAACCGCGGGCATTAAATTGAAGACTCGAAGAAAGAAAAATGTGTACTCATATAATCAATGTCAGACAGACTGGAAATATATTAGGACTGACTGCCGAAAATGAGGAAAAATACATTTGTAAAGACATGCGAGAACAGGGACAGCTCCAGTCGATATTTTTTTTTTGGGGGGGGGGGGCATCGTAGATTTTCGTTTAATAATTTACATATGTTATTACATTTTATACTATCTATGTACTTTAGATGTAATCCCATACAATATTATAGTTTAAATAATTACATAATTCCAATATAAATGAATATTTAAATCAATTTAGCCAAATAAAGAAGGTAAATGAAAACTAGGTTATTTTTTATGAGAGGATGCCTACTCCCCCTGGATACGCCAGTCTGTGAGTGAATTCTCGGTATAGTGGCCGAGAACAGAATAGGTAAATAACTGTTTCGCAAATTATTATTTTGTCGCGCATGTTTTCATCCTTAGTTACTATGCAATCTCTCTCTATAAAACTTAGTCGTTATATCAATCAAAACGTAAGATTGGAATTGCTGTGCAAACTCACAGAACATTTGGCAACGAAAAATAAATTACATAAGTTGTTATTTAACCTAAAATTAATGAAATTACTAGAGTTTTTAACCAGAAGAATTTGTACTGGTGAGGAGAGAAGGAAAAGCTGATGCATGATGTAATAATGTAAGAACATTCCGTTGGTTTGCAGTGATATTCTATTACTGTTTCAGTTCAGGATAAAATGATTTTAGAGACGAAAACTTAGAGATAAATCTCCAAGCATGTAATAGAAGGTTCGAAAAAATCACTTTGTGCTGAGAACTCCATCGGAAACATATATCGGTCTCTACTTCTCCCCAACATGTTCTCGTATGACCCTAACACAATCTGCACGTGGATCTGACATATCCTCCCACATATCTTCACTTCTCCCCATACTCGTCCCTTAAAAATCGTGGTTCTACAAAACACTCACCCACATACATGCAATTCGTAGACCTGAAGTGGCACGAAAACTGTTTTTAAGAGCCTAAGAATCATCGCTTTCGAGTTATGAGAGTTAGGTGTCCCCCATGTCACAATCTTCAAACTTATATTTTTTTTTGTTCAAATCTCTTCGAGGCAGGACTGTAAAGTAATTCCCAATCCAGCAATAGCACATTTACAGGATTTTGTGCCGATGGTTTATCGTAAAAACATTGTAAAAATCGTCATCTATTCTTCGCGTATCATATTGTAGAGGATAAGTTTCCTGGGGGCCTTAACACGCTTGACAGTCTCAACGCGATGATCCGCCGAGCGGCGCCTCGGCGGGAAAGAAGTCGTGGAAGAAAGAGGGGGGGGGCGAGAAGGCGAAAACGAGTGGGAGGCGCGCACCGCCCACGAGCCCAGATAACATATGAAGATCAACGCAAGCGGCGGCCCGACACACGACTAGATGATTGTGATTCCGAACTTAGCTCCGCCGCCGTCTGGAGAAAATGACTTCTGCGCGTCTCCGCGCCTCGCAAACGAAGAAAAGCAGAGCGAAAAAGAGAAAAAAAACGCGGGAGCGAACGCGAGAACACAAAAGGAGAAGAAACGCTCAGGAAATAAATGAGACGTATGTAATAATGTGCAGGGTGTAATAGAGAATGAAAAAGATGCCGTAAGAAAAATGAAAGAACTCGCCCCTTCCCCCCCTCCCCACCATCCCCCGAAAATAAGAAAAAGACGCCGCGTAGGATTTTCAATGTGGGTGAACGATATAATTAATGGGCGGAGCAGGCACATTCATGAAAGGCGAAGCGGGGCGGCGGAAGGCGACGGCAGAGGGCGCGGCGGCGGAGGCGGAGGTTGAGGTGAAGTTTGGGGGCGTGGACGAGGACTGGGGCGATGGTAAGTGGAGACGGCGACGGGGAAGGGTTGGCGGGCGGGGTTGGAGTGGGATGCAGTGACCAGGTGGTGGCGATGGCAGGAGGGCGGGGGACGATGGGCAGGGGCGAGGGGGCGGGGCGGGGCCATGGGGGCGGGGAGCGATGGGTTGGGATCGATTCGCTAGGGACGAGGGGTGGGGGCCGTGCGGAAGCTCGGCGGGTGGCGGGGAGCGGGGGAAGCGGAAGTGGAGACGGCGGCATCGGCGGGGGCGGAAGGGCGGGCACGGCGGTGGCGCCGCCGCCGGGTCTCAGGTTATGCGAGTGAATTAAAGAAACGTGGCCTTATTCCGCGCGGACAAATGACGGCGGCGGAGCGGAATTTGCCTGCGGGGCGTCTTCGTGCCCTCGGCGGCGCGGCGCGCAGAAAGAGGCTGTAAACCATTCACTCGGGAGATTCGCGTGTATTAATAAAGGTACACGCCGCCTGAACAATCTATTTTTTTTATTGTGCTCAGGAACTTTTGTCGAGGGAATCAGACGAGAAACGAAGTACTTCACGTTAGATGTTTAGCTAGAAATACATTAATGGAAAGTGTGGCAATCAAACTCGTAAGATACTATTAATAAGAGGAAACAAACTTGTAAAAGAAAAATTAAAATACTTAAAAATTGCCGATAATCAAGAGTAGTGCTATACATTACATTTTAATTAATATTATTTATCTGCAGATATTAAAAATATGTGTTTAAAGCGGATGTTTAAATTAGTTTGTGCGTTCAAAATTCACGACATGTGTTTCAACTTCTCTTATAATAAAATCTCTTATATAAAATCTATGTCTTGTGTAACTCCTCACAAGCGTAATTATCACCAAGAGACTATTTTTTAACGGAGAACTTTTAACCATACGCAATATACGTTTTTTTAAATTAAATGTGCTTTCTATATTCTTCATATACACAATAATTTGTATAAAAAGTGTTACAAATTTTAAGTAATACTGAAATTCAGGAGAATTAAACAGTGAAGGAAAATTTGTGATATTGAGACCCGGATTAGTTTTAGAAACTTTTCAGAATAAAATAAATAATTATATTAATACTGTCGTTGAAAATAAACATTTTATCAAAATGTATGATGATTTGCAATATAGATGTCGAACATTGAAAAAATAGTTTCCTTTTCTTTCTGCCGCTCCAAAACTTTCCCCTCCTCTTTTCTTGTCTTAACTTCCTCGGCTCTCAGAACGCATTCTTTCAATCTCTCAAAAACGTAATGACGATTTAGTAGGCCTGTCTAGTGACGGTTAACTATATAATAATGGTAATCAATGTTGAATCATCTGTTTTGTAAGGTCTCATGTGTCTTGTATGTATGTCGTATGTATATCGTATGTATGTCATATGTATGTATGTATGCACTTGGCACGACAGCCCGTGAGTGGACTCGCACGTACACATTCCCACGCCGTAAACCGGTCTTCTCAACTTGAAAAGTGAATTTTCTCATCGTCACAAAGCAACATATACCGGGATATTGCAAGGAAAAGGCACACTATAAGCTTGCCTCACCGGGAATCGAACCCGGGGCCGCGTAGTGGGAAGCGATCACGGTGACCAACAGCTAGCCACGATGCTGATAAGTTCTTACCTGTCATAATTTCTCCATTTTAATATTGTATGATAAATAATTTTAAATTTTGTGTTATATAATTCAAATAAATTTTGTAGCCTGATGATGGGGACAATAATCCCCGAAATCGTTGCATGATTATAAAATAATGTTACAAACAAATTGTGTGTCAAAAAATATGGGCCCTAACCCTTCACAAACCCATAATTAATTAAAAAACATTGTTTCAGGATAATGAACGTATCAATAAGTAGGGTATGTGTGAACACATATTCATTTAAATTAATATTTGAACATATACACGTTCTTTTTTCGATTTAAGTTGGATGCCTTTTAATTTTCTACGGCACAATATATTCAAGGTTCGAAGAATATCCACAACTCTCATTAAGGGTCTATGTAAAAGAAGTTATTTTTACTGGTTTCAATTTTGTAAGAAGCTGAAAATCGTTGTTATTGTTTATGATGTTCTTTTGTTCAAAATATAATGCATTAAGTTTCACAAGTGTTCGTTAAAATTTGAGTTATTACATATTCTTTGGGATAGGATAAAAAATGGGTACTAAATACATGAAAACTAAAAATTCAGAAAACATTTTTGGAATATTTCTAGTTTTAATAGTTTAATACATTGATATTTCATCCAGATAAATCAGCCTTTTTTTCACCTAAAATTGTATTAGGTTTTTTCATTAATGATAAATACGGTTTGGCCTACTTTTGCGATTGTATAACTTGCAAATTAAACATGTTTTTAAAGAAGTAAAAATGTATATTAAATAAGAATTTAACTGATTAACTTAGCAAAATTGTCTAATATTCGATAGAATCAACATTTGGTCTGTGCAGTCCATGGTAATGTACCCCAACTTTTACATCTTTATATTACTAGGACTGACACAAATTACGTCTCACATAAAAATGTGCAAAATTGGGCAAATGCATTTTTAATAACGTTCTTTTTCAACACATTTTCCTAACGCAAAGAATTTTCATCTCTTGTAATACTATACTTAAAAAACAATATTTCCTAAAGCACGAGGATAAGCGAGTCTTGTATTAGCAAGATGACGCCTACAGCGAATACGTCAACCACATCCACCAGACCAGGGTTGTCCAACTGGCGACCCGCGAGTCGCATGCGGCCCGCGGTGCCATTTATTGTGGCCCGGGGAAGGTTATTAGCCAAAAGTTAGTCCTTTTCATCCACATCGGGTGAGAATATTGTGGGCCTAGCGCACGTGCCCTGTCCGGTTCAACATCTCTTTTACGTAAAAATGGGTCAAGTTTTGATTTAAGCATTTCTTGAGTGAATCCAGCAACTGAACCAATGTATTTTGCTGCAGTATGCATGATACACATTGTTCCATCTCCCCCCACCACCCGTTGCAGAGCAGCTGGGCGAAATGCCGAGCTCAACAATACGGTGAAGGGAGGAGTGGATCGCCCGAGTATTGAAAATACTGCCTGAAACCATATTAAAGGTTTTAGAGTGCGATTTTCATAACTCTTCCTCTCAACCTCCTTCAACCTCCCCTACTTCACGGTAGCATTCTCACTGCTTTTCTCGTATTTCTCGGTCGTGCTGCTAAATACCTCATGATCGCGACCGTATAGCAGTGCTGAATTCTGTCGCAGTCATTCGACATCTAGCGGCACGACCGAGAAAGACGCAAAATACAGTGACAATATGTCACCGTGAAGTTAGGGTCTTCAGGGGCAGAGTTCTAAAAAACTTTCTTGTATGTATGTCGTATGTATGTCGTATGTATGTCGTATGTATGCCGCATGTATGTCGCATGAATGCCGCATGTATGTCGCATGAATGTCGTCTGTATGTCGTCTGTATGTCGTCTGTATGTCGTCTGTATGTCGTCTGTATGTCGTCTGTATGTCGTCTGTATGTCGTCTGTATGTCGTCCGTATGTCGTCCGTATGTCGTCCGTATGTCGTCCGTATGTCGTCTGTATGTCGTCTGTATGTCGTCTGTATGTCGTCTGTATGTCGTCTGTATGTCGTCTGTATGTCGTCTGTATGTCGTCTGTATGTCGTCTGTATGTCGTCTGTATGCCGTCTGTACTTCGTCTGTATGTCGTCTGTACTTCGTCTGTATGTCGTCTGTATGTCGTGTGTATGTCGTCTGTATGTCGTCTGTACTTCGTCTGTATGTCGTCTGTACTTCGTCTGTATGTCGTCTGTATGTCGTCTATATGTCGTCTGTACGTCGTATGTACGTCGTATGTATGTCGTATGTATGTCGTATGTATGTCGTATGTATGTCGTATGTATGTCGTATGTATGTCGTATGTATGTCGTATGTATGTCATATGTATATCGTATGTATGTCGTATGTACGTCGTATGTACGTCGTATGTATGTCGTATGTATGTCGTATGTATGTCGTATGTATTTCGTATGTATGTCGTATGTATATCGTATGTATGTCGTATGTATGTCGTATGTATGTCGTATGTATGTCGTATGTAGGTCGTATGTATGTCGTATGTATGTCGTATGTATGTCGTATGTATGTCGTATGTATGTCGTATGTATGTCGTATGTATGTCGTATGTATGTCGTATGTATGTCGTATGTATGTCATATGTATATCGTATGTCATATGTATATCGTATGTATGTCGTATGTATGTTTGTTGTGGTTCTTGATGCCTTGCGAGTTAGACACCCCTGCACCAGACGATCTGCTGTACATGATGAGCGCCCTCATGTTTCCCCGCATGAGTCGCAGCTTGTTGAGCGCGGCGATAGCTCGAGTCCCCGAGCGTGTCAACGTCTTCGCGTAAGTATTTAGTGAATTAATAAAGGCGTCGCGGGGAAGCGGCCGCGATCCATATTTCAAGTCGCGAAGCGTCGTAAAAGTCGCGTTATTCTTCTATCACATTTAGACGTACTTTAAAACGTATTAGGGACGCGCCGCCGTCGCGGCGTGCGTGGAAAAGAGCGCAACTTAGGACCGGGAAAGTCGCCGCTCGGGCAATATGCTCGGGGCCCGAACGCCTGGGACGCAAGCGGGAAAAACTCGCGAAAGAAAAACTGAAAGAAGACTAGGGCTGTTACATTACGGCAAACACTATTTCGCTCTCTTGATAACGGTTTGACAATATTAAAATAATTAACAACAACTGATGCACTTCTAATACTTCAACCATTACTTGTAAAACAGTTTTCAGAAAACTTCTTCTTCTTCTTCTTCTTCTTCTTCTTCTTCTTCTTATTATTATTATTATTATTATTATTATTATTATTATTAATATAAACTTTTTGGATGACTACACTTTTTTAAGGTCTACGAATTCTCACTTCATGAAGACATTTAGACTGATTGTTCAACCTATGGGTAACAGTATGTTTATCCACGATTGCTCCAAACGAGAAAAAATCATTTCTTACAACAAAGTTTTTGCATTTGATTTCAGTTTAGTACCTAATATCCAAAAAAAAGTTATAAGTTCTCCTCAAGAAAAAATCAGACTAAGCTAGTTCATATACAAGTATGGCGCTCTAAACATAGTTTTTGTGTCTCCAAAATCCGTAAGCCTAATTGCAGAAGGTAAAACCCGCCAAGACGTATTTAAATTTATAAGTACTTGCCAGCGTCGCTATCAGGGCGCAGCACGTTTTAGACGAGCACTATACAGACGCGATAATTTCAAGGAACTCTGAACTCTGAGAAAACGCCGTTGTGAACAGGATATCTCCTGGTTGCCGTATTGTTTCTACATGGAGCTGAGAATATTTTCGTGTAGTCAAGTCGCCCTTTATATATAAGTGAATATCCACAAATTTTGCCGATGCTTGGAAAAATACTTTAATATAGCGATAAAACAGGTGACACATAATATCGTCCTTAAAATAGCTAGTTTCCAAACTTATTCTAATGTTCAGGAGTCCAAATCACTAGATGCTGTTGAGATACGTCAGTCGATATACTCAATTTCATCTTTATCGCACCTCCAACAAACGCCGAATAATTTGATGCCTTACATTAAATATCACATATCATTTATTCAATTCACAAACTATATTACACAGAAAATGAAAAACACAATATGCAGACGTTTTGATTATTACGTTCGCTTTACTTTTTCTGAATAATTGTTCGTTCAATAAAACCACTGATATTTCTTTAAAATTGGTACAACCTGATGTTGAAATATATCGTTCGGAGAATATCTACTTTGAAATGGTGCACCAAATCATTTGATCTTCACATGATGATCATATGATGATCATATCATGCTATTTTTAAATTTACAATATTTGAAAATTCAGATAGAATGGCACATGTCCCATTCATTTATGCGTCCTTTGTTTTATATGTGGACTGGTTTAGAAAATTTAAAAATTGCTTATATTTGACAAAATATTACGTGAAAACTACTAATATTTTCGAAAACGTGTACCATATTTCAAGATGTCTTTAAAGAACAGATTTCATTCAGAATAAAAATCTTTAACATCAATATTGTACTTGCAGGAAGACGCCAAATAAAATTTGAACTTTCCCCATTCTTGAAAAATCAAGGATAATGAGACCTGAATCAGTCTCTATTATGGCCTTTTTACGCAAAGTTTAATAACAAAATGAGAGCAATTTTTCAGGAAATTACGAAAATAGTATTGAGGTTTGATGAAAAGTATCCCCAAGAAACAAAATATGCATTTCAATGTCAATGGGGCTTCAGGTTTTTTAAATTGACCCAGGAATATCCATATTGGAGAAAGTAGTCTGCACTAGAAGCTAGCTTTGGCCACAGACGGATGAACAGACGGACGGACAGGCAGGCGGTCAAACGGATGTTTTGAATTCTTGGCTATCCGGGAGACGCCGCGTCGTTGGCTGAGAGGCCGACGTTTTGAATGACGTCACTGCCCGGAGGAAGCCTGCGACATGTCAGGCGAAACGTCAGTCTCTCAGCCAACGACGCTGCGTCTCCCGGATAGCCCAGAATTCTTGGAATCCAGCCGCGGAAGCTTACGGGTGCAAATGGACGTTTTGCTGTCAATCAATTGTCTGGTATCAAGGCCTCACAAAACATGGATTCTGACTACACAATGTGTTAGAGAAATAATTTATTATATATAGGGAAAGGATTGATCCACACATTTTCGTTATCAGATCCCGGCAATAACAGTTTTTCGGTCGAAAATTCCGTTTTCCAGCCCATGCTTACTTTTACTTGGCTAATACTTTTTCTTCTTACGAATTAAGCTCTAGAAAGGTGAAAGGAATTTGTTTTCGTCTTTAAATGTATGACCACCATCACGACTTGATTTTTGTCACCATTTTTGGCTTCCTGAAGAGCATCATTCACGTTTATTTGAAATTATCTATTAATAAACTCACACTCATCTGACCAAAGTTATAAAAGAAAACGTTGGCCTGTTTTATTTAAGAAATCCTTGTATAGATAAGTGCCATATTTTGAAATTTCTACTTATTAAAACTTCTACTTTCTTAAAAACACATGAAAATATATAAGACATTTTGATAAAGATTTACTTGTGTGTAAATTTGAAATAAGATGTACGGTTTAGTGGGAAGCAGGGAAAAGTGGAGAGGTAAAAAAATCTTGCCCAGAACCTGTATTATCCTGCACAAGTTCCTCGTGAGTCGACCGGGAACTGAACCTTCAGTTTTATCTGCAGAAAGTACACATGCTAGAATATTTTGATTCGACATTCCATCTGACGAAAGCGGTGAATCTATGTAGCACTAATCTAGATATTCATGATTTACTTGCATTCTTCTTCGATGGTGAGCTACAAGAACCGTGGGCATTGGCGCTATTTTTATTTAAATACGTTTTGTTGAACAACAAGCTCAATTTATTAAAAAAGTGGATATAATGTAGGTCTGATCCAATAAATACATACCAGATTATGTGAGGAGATACTCTGTTTTATTTCAGTGAGAAAAACTACAACTTGGTTACTAAAAACAACTACAACACTCTTTTTATTCTCTTTGTATAACACACTAACATGCCACACGCAACCTATCATATAACATGATACATGATTACCAACACGTCTGCTGATGCATTAGTTGTTCTTGTGTCAAGAGAATGGTACTTCTGCTGAGCACAAAACCATTTTGATGAGCAATTTCTCCCATTTCGTAATAATACATTATGAAACGATGATGATGGGTATTATATCACGAGTGTGATACTACAAGACGAGCGAGGATCCAGCAAGTACCGTAAAATCCACACGAGTGTATTAATACCCATCACATCGAGTTTCATACGGTACTTTTTCTACGACTTACTGTAACTTTTATAAGTTAAAATTTTACATTAAATCGTTTCATAGCACTATCTGACAGGATTCAGCCAAAGCCATACAGCTCGCAAGCCCTACCCTCTCCCAGGTGACTTTGTTTACCACTGTTTAGTCAAATAGGATCAAAGTGAATTTACGATCCACTTTATTTTAAATAATATTCCACGTAAAAAAACAAATAATAAAAGAAATTAAAACAGGCAAGCGTACAATAGAACGAAACATTTACTGGATACATTCTCAATTAAACATTAGATTATTAAATTCGATACAAAAGTTTAAATCCCAAGTAAAATCTTTTCTGCTGCACAACTGTTTCTATACAATTAGACTCTATACCGAGCATCCAAAATAAAAGTAATATTGATTTTAACAATGACGTTTAATATATTTTATACCATTTGGATTGTATAATTGTAAATAACCTGTTACAAGTATTTGTACTTCAGCTTCTGGGTCAATGACCCGCCATCTCGATCAGGTTTTCGTCCATTTTCCCTGATTCTTGAGCAAATGCTGAAATGGCCCCTTGTTTTGCTTCTGAACATAAATGTAACTTCAAATTAACTTCTCCCCATAGCACGTCACACACAGTTATTAACTGTTTTTGACGTAAATAAATAAATGAATAATTAATTGTCAATACTTGGTTTTGTCAACTTCTTTGTGATTGGTCAAGAACCTGTATCGTAATGAAATCCGCATCGTAATGAGTAGCATTATGCGAGAATTATACAATGGGAGAAGAAAAAGAAATGTGTTCGGCGATGAGACCGCTTAGGCCCGCCGCTCTCCTTACGGTCGTCGGAAGTTCCTCTCGCGTGCGATGCGTTGGCGCCCCTCAAGAGGACAATTCCTCGGCGCGGCGCTTCGCGTCTCGGCGCCGCGGACGGAAATGGAGCCAACTCCACTCTCACCTAATAGGGAATTCAGGCGGGCGGCGGCGGCGGCGGGCGCGCGTCGGCAACTCCAGCCCGAACTCCACACTCGTCGGAAACTCTCTAAGAGGCCGGCGCCCCTACCCCTTCCACCCCGCACCTGACGACTTCGCCGCCGGCCGAACGGCTGCCTTCGCTTCACGTGCGAACCCCATCGCCACGTTCCGTCTCACCATTCCGTCTCACCGTTCCACTCCGGCTTCGGTGGCTCAGGGCATCGACTGATGTCGCCGCAGGTCCTCTGATTGGGAGGTCCTAGGTTTGGAGTCCCGTCAGTGGCAGGTTTTTGCGACAGAGCTAAGTCGAATTCAGCCGCGGTGTAGAGGAGAATTCTAGCGACCGGCTACTCTGATCGGTAGTTTTCTGTGGTTTGTCTGATCAACACCAGGTAAATAACGGAGCAGTATCTTAACAAACGGGCCGCGCGCGATCTTTCCTACCTCTTCCTTATCTTATCCTCACCCCTTGCACACTCTGACACTAACATGCACTACACTACCAGACAAGCCGGGAGACTGGTCGGAAGCTTAGAGCTTGTCCCAGCTGTGACGGTGCCAAGCTGGAGGGAGATACCTGATTGGGGAAAACCTCGCGAATCGACATGTAGGTGAGCGCTGGACCTCGCGATGCAGTGGGGAAAGAACACCGCCACCTCCTGCGATAAAAACATTCCTTTCACCGTTACGGGACCAATTGCCTCAGCAGATGAACTCAGCGCTCAGAATCAACAAACAATCAATAAATCTCACTATACCACCTACATCAAACGGTGCCCTGCCATGCCTCACCTCGCCACGTCTCACCTCGCCACACCCCATCTCACCACATGCCGTACAGCTTCATGCCGGATCGTTACATTTCGCTTCATCAAGTCTCATGTTATGCCTCTGTTCAATTTCTCTTTCAAGAGAAAGAATATATTTACCCCGTTCCGCTATCGCGTATTTTTACTCCTTCCCTCTATGACTCATATTTCGATTCCTACATCTCTGTCCCAGGATGTCCCAGTCTCCGTCTCTGCGATGTATGATTCTGATCCTGCACTGATATCTCTCATTATGCACTTCGTATGTGCACATTTGCCACCTCCACACCTCGTCCTACACCTCTTGATTCTCATTTCATCCGTGTCTGCCTCCCTTATCCCGATACTTTCTTATCTCTTTTTTAATACAACACCCAAATGTGCAGTTTAGAATCACTTCGGCTTCTGCAGCTGGGTAACGCTTTCCATTTACTTCTATAAGCCACATATCCTAGCTCTGAATATTATTGTCTTCCCACCATCCTGATCTTCCACCTGACTTCTTTACTTCAGTTCCTGGCCAGACTTCCATTTTCATTTCTGCTTCTAGATGTAGACATTTTAACATGACCACCTCGTCTTTAATCTTATATTTTTCCTCTACCCTCCATTTCCATTCATGCTATCTGGATGTGTAGATTTGAGCATTTTCTACCTCCCGCTCTCACCTCTTCCTTCGCAGTCACCGCTCCTTCCCCGGCTGACGTCTCCATCTCGGACGCCGTACCGTCCACATGTGGCGATTTTCTACCCCCCTCCTCCTCCCTCGATCTGTCCTCACCCTCCGAGAGAGCCTGCGCCGTTCCCCAACTCCCCCTCCCCCCTTCCCCTACCCCTGCCACCGACTAACGTGTGCTCCGTATGAGCGCCGGCAAATCCGATGACCCCAACAAACACCAACATTATCTTAACTGGCGTGATTAAGTGGGGAGGAGGGGGGAGCTAAGACGCGTTCTACAAAGGCGGTGGAGCCGAGAGGCACTTGGGAAAGTCATTAAGGGAGCGGCGGCGGCGGCGGCGGCGGAGACAGCTTCGGGGCGCTCCGAGGCGCAGAAGTCGCGCACGGTGGGTTGGCGTAGACTCGTCGGACGGCCAAGGAGAAGCAGGCGGACTCGGCGGGGCTGCGGAGGCAGGTAGTGAAGAGACAACTGCCAGGAACAGCGCGAGCAGATGGCACGCCATGAAATATTACATTATTCCTACCTCATCTATTTTTCGAAAAAACGGAACCGTTATATCGAAGTTCAGACGAAAAGCCACTCGTAACAGGCGGAGTCCAGCATGAATTTTAACGACCTCTTTCCGTTAAGAACCACCAAAGATATCAGTTGAAGTAGAAGATTGCGTACGAGTTTTCAAATTCAAAGGATTTTTTTTTAGAATATTCTTATAAGATGGTCATATTACGAAAATATTGAATGACGCACGGTAAATAATGGACTCAGATGAAATTTGTAGAGCGATATGGCAGCCGAAGTTTATAACAAAGTATTTGTTCTGTATCGGTTTAATTATGTTAATAATTAGAATACACATCTCTCTGTAGTATATCGTACACAGTTTTTAACTGTTTTTGACTTAAAATAAAATAAAATAAATAAAATAAACTGCAAGGAAATACACCGCAATAAATATTCAGTACATGTTTACTCTTAAAGAGTTTTGAAGTTTCTTAAGGAGATTGCAATGTTTGGGGCCCAGAAAGGGGCCAGGTTGGGTTGTGTATATCCTCTCCAAACGTTGGTCTCAGAATTTTTATACCGAATACACATCAAATATTCCGTAAATTCCGACTCTATTGTGTACATCGCGAATGGGAAATTTCGTCTGAATCAATGGGCGCAAAAAAATACACGAACGTATTTCTTCAGGAGGGGGTTGTGGACTACAAACAATAGTTTTTGAGAGATCTGTTTGAAAAAACGTGCTCTTGGGTAAATATTCATATCTCTGTAGATCTGTTGACTTCAAAAACACTCTCTTTTACAATTATTACAATAACTATTACAATTGAAACTATTTATTATAACAGTAAATCATATTATAATTCATTTTTAATATGATTTACAGTTGAAACTAAGCGAATCAGACGTCTCCCGTAATGTCTAATAGAAATAAGCGCCATGCAAATGTAATAGAAGTAACTGGAATTGCGCGACACGCCAATAGAGGAGTATTTGTAGCCTCTGAAGTAGAAACTACGACTACCTGCAGGAAAATCGAGAATTTAGAAAGCATTTAGATCACCTATACCTTCCCAGTGCAATTGGAAAGAACAATGATCATGTTAAGATGTCAAAAATTAGTAGCCGCCAACAAAACACAATGGACATCTAGCCGTAATTAGGGAGTCCGAAGACCTCCAGCTTTTTAAGTGCATCGGCGGGTTAAGCAGCTAACGGGTTAGCAGGTGAACATGCGGAAACACACGTGCGCTGTAGAGACCAGTTACGGGAGGGCAAACAGTGTTACTGTCCTTTCAAAGGTAAAATTATCACTCAAATACGGAGTACTGAGAAACATCCCGCTGACAGACGGACAGTGGAACATGTCAAAATTACATTGGTTAATCTCGGCTAGAACAGATCTTCAGCTTTAAATTCGACTTCATTTAAAAAAAATATACTATCAAAACACACTAATTTCTCAAGTTTATCAATATGGCATTTCAACGAAATGACTGATGAGTAGATATCAAATATATAGACTCAAAAATATCCCATTGTAGGCAGTTACAGCCTTACACTCGTTAAAGGCGTTTTATGCCTGAAAATGTTCTTAAATAAGCAGAAAGAATTAAGCATACATAAAAGTTATTTTACATACGTTTGATTTGCACGGAATATTAAACAGATCACAAACAGATGTGTAAAATGGTATATAATAGCTTTCACCTTGTTCATACGATTCTTTGATTTTCAAAAATAAAGCACAGAAATTTTATTTTTCTTACAAGTTTATTTGTTTGATATTTTCCCTTTATAATTCATCGATTTATTCTCTCTGCATCCCAAAAACAGATTCTTTTGGAATGGAAATTGGAAGCTTTAGAAATCCATAAGCGAGCAGTGTTCATCTAATGAATAATTAGGATACAGGCAGTAAAAAATCTTTAGACAAAAATGACAATCGCAGTTTGTTCATTTTTAGGAATAATTCAAACTCTGATGGGCTCATAGGAGGATAACTGTAAGATAGTATATGAGGCACTTCCTCCTATTCCTGACTGTATTCCTTTCTAATTTTTACTTATGTTCTCATTTAAACATAGTCACCTCAAATTCACGCAATGGACAGAGAGGGGGACACTTTCACCCAATTCGGCTCTTGATTGACAAATGGGCGATTTGGCTAGGCATTTTGAACCGTATTTAAGTGTTTTTTTGAGGTGGAAATGTAAAGAAAATTCACTGTTAACATTGACTGAATACATCAAAAATGGCAAAATACTTATTTCTCTGAAAATTCAAAATCTTTAAGATGACTCATGGCATCAACTAACGTTACTGCAAATTCCTCTGACGGTGACAAGATTTTTGACACTAGCTTGACCGCTAGGACGATTTCAGTTGCGGTCTGGAGGAGAATTTATCTGTAGTTTTCCGTGGTTCCTCTAATCGACACCAGGCGCATGCCGTTGCAGAGCACTGACAAACCGGGCCACGGTCTGTGCGCGATATTTATTTTCTCTTCCTTGTCCTATCCCCACCCCATACACACATTTTCACCAACATGCAAAATCCCACTAGCCGACGGTAGGTCGGCGCCTGATCTCGCCATACAGCGTGGGAAGACCACCAACACCTCCCGAGTGAAAAGCATGCACTACACTTACGGTAATAATGACCACAGTAGATGTTGCGCTCGAAATCACTAACAATCAATCAAGTGATGACGTGGCCGTGCGTGAACCCGGTGAATCCATTCTGCATATTAAAGCACCCCGCGGACTTCATGCCTTGCATTGCCCAGGAAATCATATAGCTTGCGTGTGTCGTCACCCCCCCCTCTCTCTCTCTCTCTCTCTCTCTCTCTCTCTCTCTCTCTCTCTCTTCCTCCTCCCCCCCCCCCGTGTGGCCTGGTGCGAGCGGCGGCGCCTCGGGCGGTGCAGTGGCGAAACGTGTTCACTGGCTCCGAAGTTGTCGCTGTTGTGAACGTAAGATTTATCGCCGCCTCATTCTCACAGCCGAGTTTTCACCTCACGAGGTGCGTGCGTCTCCGGGACTAGCTCCTCATCCCCGGCCCGGCTCTCCCGCACAGTGATACGTCGGCGACGGATTAGCGGATGAATTTTCAAAATGGATTTAGATTTGTTCAGTCAAAAAACCAGTAAAAACTGTATGTGACATTGATGGGAAAAGATTATCTGCGCACGTTTTCTTGAGTTCCAGATTCCCATCCTGTCATTTTAACTATAAATAGTTGAAAGGTGAGTAAAAGTTTAATATAAATAAATAAATTAAATGAATAAATAAATTTTAAAACTCGTACGATTAGCAATATTTGAAAAATAGTCATTTTCGTTTCTGAGTTACAGAAAACATATTTGCATCGATACACGATGTATGTATGTAAGTATGATTTTTCTGCATTGCTAACAAAATAGCAACTCGCCCATACTTTTACTCTTACCATTACAAGCAAAAGAAAGAGGGCTCGGTGGGACCCGCGGACTGAATATCGGGCTGCCGCGTAGCGCGCAGATATGTAAAACACGTAATATCTTATTTAATTCAAATGGTGTTTCAATCAAAATCTCCGACAATGAATTTTTAAATTATTTTAAACATTACTTTAACATTGTGTACAAATAACCTCTGATGTTATGTATTTATAAGTGGCTTTAAATAACGTTTGCTTTCCACTAACTACTTACCACTTGTAGATTACATTACATTTCAGTTTTTTTAGATTACAGAATTTTTTCAGACTAATCTGTATATTTAAGATGTGGTTAGGCGGAAGAGTGGGCCTGATGGCCCGAGCCTCGCCATATCAATAAAGGCATATTATTATTATTATTATTATTATTATTATTATTATTATTATTATTATTATTATTATTATTATTGTCTCAGTCTCGCATACAAAATTCTTGTGTGAATTGGAAACATTCACCCGAGTGCCCAGTTCTCAGACTTACATCGGTAGCAAAGCTTTTGTGTGAGAGAAGGGGGAGGCGGGGAGAGCTACGTGTCACCGAATAACACCAAGAAAGAAGTCTAGATTTGAACATGAGAGAAAAAAGTAGTATAACGACAAATATTACACAGGATTATAAATTATAAGAATGAGAGACGAACAAGAAATTTGAATGGTGGTAAACAGAGACTGGGTACTTTAGTGGAAGATAATTATGGGAAAATAAGGATCTAGAAATACAAGAGATTTTTTTTTGATTTCTAGTGACAGTGAGTAAATGAGTGAACGGAAAAAGCTAACATTATAGTAGGATCAAGGAGAGGGATAGCAAATACTGAACAGCATATAAGTACATTCAATTATATTTTCTCTGAATATTCAGTAGCTTCTTATGACTTTCGATCACAAAGGTTCTCCAACGTATAATTATAATGAATGATTTATTTTGCCGGTCAGATGGTCAAGATCGTTAAGTCAGAAGTGCCGTAGCGGTCTCGGAAAAAAAGATCGCGTGTTCGAATCCCGCCTCGGGCATGGGTTCATTTGTGTTTGTATGTGTGTGTCGTCATCTCACCTCTCATAATCATCATTATTTCATCTTCCATACCCTTAGGGCTAACAACCCTGGTCCGTAAAAGTGGTCTCAGCAGAAATGCTCGTCCTCCCTAATAATGTTTCACGTGCAACATTGTTGCATGAAAAATATGACTGGGACTTGGTGGTTATAAATGGACGTTCGCTTGGTCTATAAAAAGACCAATTCGCGACAAAAAAATCTATTTCATGTAGTTTATAAATAAATTAAGTTATTTGTGTATACGTTTCTTGCCTCGTGCTCTCCTTCAGGTTCGCAGCGAGCCTAGCTAGCAAACCATATACGCCACTCATGCTAACCATTAAAGAGCAGAAGCAGACTGCCTCTAAGTTATTATCTGCGAAACATTTCTTGAACGATGTCTTACCTTCCCCCTACCATATACAACAAATAGTTGAAAAGTGAAAGCTCGCATTAAGTCCTGATCAAAACTTTACAAAAGCAAAATATTTTTTTCGCTTGAAACAATCCATTTGCAGATGTTGGTGATAGCTCCTGTTCGTGTTTTCTTAAATCTAATCCACAAAGAGAAAAAAAACAACTAAAATACCTAGTAATATACTGCATTCTCCGAAAACGACAATTAAAACAGGTAACTCGGAGAAAAAATCCAAGGTGACAAAGAATACCAATTTATATACTTCTTATATTTACGCAAGCAAATTTGATTTTCATTATCTCGAAGTTGGTGCTGATTCAAATACTCCTGTGGTCGATTCTGTACGTAATACCCGCATTCTACTAGCATTATTAGGGACTATTAGGGACTGGTACGGTTTGCCTGTGACAATCTTCGATCTCTTTCCTCAAAGCCTGAGCAAATTTAAAAATAAATTAGTTTCTTGAATCTAGATATGTGTTATAAATATATTTAATAAAATTCAGTGTGATTAACTATGTCTTCCTTGTAATTAAGTATTATTATTGTTATTATTATTGTTATTATCATTATTATTATTATTATTATTATTATTTTTATTATTATTATTATTATTATTATGTGCAGTGCAGTGACGTTGTGAAACTGAGAGAAATGAGTGAGTAAGAAAGACATTAAAGCTCGCTGTATCGCAGTGCGGTGAAGTGAACTGTGGTGAAGTGGAGTTCTATGAAAGATTGCGCGGTGAAATGTTCACGTGATTTTGTAAAGTTTGTAGATTTTGTATAGTTGTTAAGTTTTGTAATGTTAAATTAGTGTATTCTGCCACCAAGTTCTCACACTTAATTGCAGTATTATTAATAAATCTAATTTATCTAAGCCAACATTCAGGAAACGATGAGAGGCTAGTAGCACCACCTATATGGCGATCCCAGGCCCACTGTACGCCATGATTCTCCCCTCCCCTCCCCCCATGCCACCCCACCGCGCCGTCGAGGGCCGGCGCTCGCCGAGGATTTTTGATACCAGAGTCAATTTGTCAAGAGGGCCGCCCCCGCGTTTTTCGTGGGCCGCCCCGACAGCGACGGTGTGGGTGCGGCAGCGGCGAGGGCGGCGGCGGGGGGGCTGGGGGCGGCGGTGCGGCGGTGCGGCGGGGGCGGCGGGGGCGGCGGGGGTGGCGGGGGCGGCGGGGCGGTGGGGTGGTGGGGGTGGCGGCGGCGGAGGCGGCGGGGGCGGCGGGGGCGGCGAGGCGGGGGCGGCGGGGACGGCTGGGGCGAGGGGCCTGGGTGGCGGGGGCGACGAGGGCGGCGGGGGTGGCGAGGGCGGCGGGGCGGGGGCGGCAGGAGCGGCGGGGGCAAAAGGCCTGAGTGGCGGGGGGCGACGGGGCGGGGCGGGGCGGGGGCGGCGGCGGCGGCGGCGGCGGCGTCCGGCGGCCGCGCGGGTGCAAAAGGTGAATTGGCTTTCACAGGCGGCTGCTTTGACGGACCTTCCTCCACCCGTTCCACCCCCTGCCCCGACGGCCCCTGGCCAGACGGGCATTCTGCTTTGCTGGCATGTTATGTGCGGCCGCTCCCGAAAAGGGGTTTTCCATGTTGTGCTTCCTATAATGTGACCCCTGCTGGGGAAGTATTTTTTATATATTCAGCTCTGGCCGTTGAGTTTGTTCCGTCATGTGTTTTGATATGATACAAGGTATGACGTAGGCTTTTTAAAGAAGAAATTTGTTAGCATATTTTACTTGAGCACACTCTTATTGATATGTTATCAAAATAATTTCGGTCAAATTCTATTATTTATGATTTATGCGAAGTACGTTTACGTTGTTTTATTTAACTTTAAATTTTAACACTTTCCACCAGTAACATACTGCAGACTTTAAATTAAGGCTTTATTGTATTTTATTACTACTCATGGTGACGTAAAAATCCACTCCTCAAATTTTGCTTTTGGTGTTTATTCTGAACATTTTAATAACAAAGGTGGGGAAAGGTCTGCTGTTCTCCATCCTGGAATGTCATTCGCATGCAACTGTTGTAACTAATCGGGTTATTATTGTCAATAATCTCCACCTAGAAATAGGGTATGATTTTAAAAGGCCATTGATAAACAAGCAGAATGGTTTGTGAAGTCATGGAGATTAGATCGAGAGATTCTCGGTTCCACAAGTTTGGGGTTTTATGAAATAGTGTGCATGATTTGCTAGTACGTATCTAGTGACTTATGTCCCGCAACAGTTTATGCTCCATGAGGTGCCGCGATCGATCAAATAAAACACTTGAAGTTCCAACAATAAGAACAATTTTTTTTTAAAGTTCTAGGTGGTTAATCAATCAGCAAACTGATACCTGCATCGCGTTTGCGGATATCTTCTTGTGTATTCTTGAATCACTGAATTATTATATCTAATACGTTCCTCAAGATTTCGCCAATTTTCTAAGGACGTAAAAACATTACTAACTGGCTATTGAAAAAAGTATTTTATTTTAAATATAACGACTTAATCGTCACTCGTCCATATCGTCGAACTCTAGCCAGTCTCTCTGAAAACAAAACTTGCCTCCTAGCAACCCTTGACTCATCTCAATATTGTTCTATCTCTTACGAGTTGATACAATTTACCAAGTTCTATTTTCATTTCGTAACATCTGCTGCGATTACCAGTGAATATTACTTAGTATTTGGAGAAGTTAATAAGGCTGAGATGTAATTTGTGAATCTGAAATATTGAAGTGTTGCAATTACGTTGTTATATTTATTGTTGAGACAGGCCTTTTATTTCACATAAGAAGAAGCGAATGACTGATACGTGACTCTTCGGCAATTGAGATGTTAAACTTTTAATCGTTCGCAAGAATATACAGAAGCTGCCAAATTATACTTGTATTCTATAATTAGTAAACCAACAGAAAACAAGTTATACTGTATTACCGCACAAATAAAATAAATTCAAGAACAATCGTTGTTTTTAAATTTGGTTAAGTCGCGTTAATCGTTTGACCAAAAATTACAGAAGATAAGATAATAACGATTAAAATTGCCAGTACATGCTTTAGAGGACGAACTACGAAGAGTGCGTATTTCATTTCTAACATTTGTAACAATCGACTCCAAATTAAAAACTATTAACAGGAATGTCAGGAATTGCAGTAATTCAGCTACTTTATTTCTTGAAAGTTGTACATTTAAAAACATAAAAAAATTGCCAAGCATAATGTTTGATGTATCAGATATTATTAGACTACTTTCAGCATTCGGTGATTATTTTCTGGCACAATAACTACCTACTGCGTTACTCTTGTAAAACGCACTTATATCCGGGATATAAGCAATAACAGCAATCCTCCCCCGCTAGGTGTTGTGAACTAGTGGTTCTAAAACAGCACGTACTTTATCGTCCATATTTTCACCCAAAATTACGCGAAAAGCAGTTTCATGACATTATTTTAAATTCTATCTTTAAGAAACATATTTCATTAAGAGAAAAAATCGCTATCTTTAATATTTTAGATGTATGAAGACTTCGAAAAAACTTAGACATTTTGCAATTTTCGATAAAAGAGGGTTTTTAACGAGCATGACACCTGCATCATTTTTTTAAACGTCCGTCACAATATCTAACAACAAAAAGTAATAAAAAACGATGGAGCCATTTTTATGGAAATTTTGAAAATGTCTCAACGACTCCATGTAAAGTACCCTCCAAATTATAACGTCACTTTCAAATTCAAGAGGTTGCGACATCATCCAGATAGATTACAGAATATCAAATTTGGAGAAAATCTTCTGCACGGTTTAGCCACTACCGTTTTTCATATACGGACGGACACACGGACAGGGGGAGAGATAGACGTTTTGCCGCCATTCGATTTTACTGTATCAATGACCCACAAAGTGGATTTTAGCTACACCATGTGATAGAAGATTTATTTTTGTAAATTGAGCAACCACGTTGATCTATTTGTTCGTTACCAGAGCCCTGTAATAAAAGCTTTTCTGACGAAAAATCACCGTTTTTTCGCGCAGCATTACATCACTTACTCTACTGCGTAGCGAGAAAGTAAAAACCCTCCATCGACAAGTCTCGAAACTTACGACCACTTTCTCAACGGTGCTAGGGAGATGCAACTCTGCTTTCATCGCGATAACGCAGCCGTTTCGTCTTTTGCTCAAACCCAAACACTCCAAGAGAACAAGACACAGGTGAGCGGAGGAAGCGATTCCAGACGAGGGTGCGCGTTCAGTGATGCGCGAGAATTTCATTAGTAAAAATAATTCCGGGGAAGGCGGGCGCAAACGACGTGTGGCGAGGGAGCCACGAGGGCTGCGACGTGAGTAAGTCGTCTGGGTGAGGGGGCGGGGGCGGGCGCCAAAGCGAGCTAAGCCGGGCCGGAGGGCTTCTACCACCTGAGGTGTGAAATTAAACGGAGTGCGCCCCGCCCCTCCTCGCCCATTGAGAGCGGGCGCGAGGCGACGTGTCGCGACGCGTGGGGTGGCGCAGGGCGGGGCGGGGTGAGGGATAGGAGCGCTGGCAGGCAGACTGCGGCCGGCGGCGGAGGCGCACACGGGGGCGGAGGCCGACGTGTACAGGAAGGTGGTCATGGTAAAGTGACACGTGGAGAACAAGATGGCGGAACTGGGGGTGGGTGGGTGGGGTGATTGTTAGTGATTCCGGGCGCGTCAACTGATGAGGTCATTAGTCCCGTAAGTGTAGTAAATAATATTTCTCTTGGGAGATGGCGGTGATCTTCCCCCAGCTGGATGCCGAAATCCGGGATCGTCCTACCGTCGGCAAGTAGGGTGACTCTCACCAGAAGGGGTACCACCCGTCCATGTTAGTGTAAGTTACTGCATGTATGTAAATTCTAAGGAGAGAGGACAGGTCAAGGAAGAGGGACGAAAGATCGCGCGCGATCCGTGGCACGTTTGTTAGGGTTCTGCTCCGGCATTCGCCTGGTATTGATCGGAAAAGTCACAACAATCTACGGATCAGAGCAAACGGCCTCTAGAATTCTCCTCCAGACAGCGACTGAATTCTATTTATTCGTAGAGTTTTATTTTAGTTTGAGTTAATGCGCAGTTTTACGTGGCGAGACTCTGGCCATCAGGCTCAGTTTTCCGTTTGGCCACGAACATATCCCTACGTTCTTTTCACCATCTAGCGGAGAAAGAAGGTATTACTCGGGCGACGAAACATATTGGTTTCAATCGGGCGATTTGAATTTAACTAGCTCAGAGGCTTCTTTTAGGCTTGAGGATCTTTTAGCTGCAGTAAATCTACAACACGGAACATCAAGCTTTACTTCCGTTCCGAATAAAGGCGAACGAAGGATTTTTTTCTTTCTCAAAAATCCACAGCTTGCATTGGGTTTGAACCCTCTAACTTGAGTCCACCAGCCAGCCACGCTAAACCGCTACTATACCAGCACTTCGCCGGGTGCCGATCGGAGAAGCCACCGCCCACAGCAGCCGGAGATCTCACGGCAGGCGGTCGGGGCCCCGATATATGTTGATTAGTTTTTGACTTCGCGCTAATGAAATCATCGCCTGGAGATTGGATATTAACCTCGCCGCGGGGCAGGCGGGCGGGCGGCGCGCGGTTGGTCAGACCCGCTGCAGGGCGCAGCTAAACCGGATACATGGCCTACGAGGCCCTCCCTCATGCATAATTATTACGCTTTCAGGAGCGCTAAGTGTTTACGGAACCGCAGTTGGATTTCGGGCCTTTACCGCGCTATTCAATCGAGAAATCGCTTGCAATAAGCGATATTTTATCTTGCACTTACCCTATCTAAGTAGAATAAACATATATTTCGAGTAGATATATTTTTAATTTGTTAACATAAAAATACATCACAAAATTGCGTTTTTGTACGGGTAACTAATTGTTTAGGAATTACTCCAACAACTAAGTTTCACCCACACATCAAACTAATTAACACTAATATTTTGAGAGTGGGTCAGTAAAATTACCTGCATTATTGAAAAGAAAAATATTGATGTTTTTTTAAAAAAAACTCTCGTGATTTCTCTACGTTGTTGCAAGCAAACAAAAAACAGTATTTTGGAAGTATTTGACAGTATTATTTGACAGCATTTTGAAACTAATATTTTGTATTTTCAAATATGAAGAAACATTTTTGTAATATGAAGTCAAAAGAAAAAAAATGATTTAAAATATTTTATATTATAGTAATATCTATTTTCTGTTTTTAAATATTAAAAACCTTAATACAAACTTAATACAAAAGCCAGGTAAATACGTTAGCTGGAAATGAAAGCTATGAATTAAGTATATTTTAATTTTAAAACCTTTAAAGATAAGAGGAAAATAAAGTTTTTGTGTCGAAAAGAAAAAGTGTAATACATGATTGATCTTCATAAATCAACAGATCAATCATGTATTTCTTGACATGATTGATCTTCATAAATCAACAAGTCAACGTATTTAGTTCATATTGTCAGTTACGTTTTGCTCCCATTTTCTAAATTCGTAGTCAAAGAAAAATGTAAATGTTAAACAACAATTGAATCTGAAGATCAAACGAAACCGCCCGAGAGAACGGTTGCAATCCTCCTTTCCATTTATATGTGTTCGAGAAACATTTTTTATTAAATTTTCACAAAAAAGAAATAGTTGCTTGCAACGAGATAAAGGCAATGTGAACATTTCTTTTCAAATTATGAAGTCATTATGTTGTCAACAAATTATGGATAATGAAAATTTTAATGCAAAAATAAAATGGTGTAAGTTATTAAATCTCGTGAATTTACGATAGTAATCTTATTCTTTTCCAGATGAGAGTTAATGTGTATCCTCACAATTCAGAACGTAATAATTCGTTAAACAGCTCAAAATTATGATTTGTTTCATCTACCAACGATTAAACCACAATCAAATACCATGGATTAAATTAAACCGCGTTCTAAAACAATTGCTACCTTCTTTCCTCTTCCCACTCCTCGCATGCAAAGTATGCACATTCAACAATCTGCTTTGGAGAGAATTTGAAGAAATGTCACAATAATGTTTTAATGTTTAGCCTCTAGACAGTAAGACTCTAGCAAGTAACACCATGCACAGTTCATGGGTGATGTAGCATCTTATTCTAGTGACTATCTAAATTATCAATTAGATGAACTCAACAATACGTAACAAATGTTAAACAAAAATCAAACCCCTAAGATAAAATCAAACCGCAAGTCTGAACAATCTCGTTCTTCCTCTCCACTTAATTTCCCACGAGCAACATTTTCACATTTAATTTTCGGATGCGTGCCACACGCGACATTTATTCATACACACGCGCCACTTCATTAAGAGTCGCCCCGCCACACTCAAACGTTAATTAAACGCGGTCCTTTGTCCTTTCCCCCCCCCCCGATCCTCGTGCAGGAGGAAGAGAGAGGGAAGGTCAGAGCGATTCGTTGCTGCAACACGAATTTACGCGGCTCAGTGCCTGCCGAGGGAGCGAAGGAGAGGGACATCATTTCTCAGGGTGGGCAGCAAAAACGCTCATCTGCCACGTTCCCCTTCCCCGTCCCCCCTCCATTCCCCCACTCAGCCGCCCCCGGCGGCGCGAGCCGCACCTCTACAGCCCGACCACTTGCGGAGGACACCGGAGCTCTGTCCGCGAGTGAAATTAGCAGCTGCAGCGCGGCCTGTTGGGGTTCTGAAAAATGTTAAGCGAGTCAAGTTGCTTCGCGCAAGTTCAAAGCTAGCGGTACATCAATAAGTAAATAACTGAATGTGTATGCTAATAAGTAAATTTTCCATGACGCGACCCCGGGTTCGATTCCCGGTCAGGCAAGATTAGTGTGCGTTTTCTTTGCTATGTCCAAGTATATGTTGCTGTGTATACGATGATAAAACTCACTTCTCAGGTTGAGAAGACCGGTATACGGCGTAAGGATGTTTTCGTGCCCACCACAAGTTTCCCCTTAACCCATGGACGCGAGGCTGTGACGTTGTTGGTAAGCTATGGCCCGTACACGGGCCGATGCGCCAAGTACAAACAAACAAGTATGTACATAGATGAATATTCTTAAAGTAGTGTTCGTTGTTATTAATTTTATTAGGTACATGATTTAGGTAAGATATAATGCCTCTAAAAGTATTACAATCATGTAATGTTGAAAATAAGATATTTTTAAAACTTCTATTACACACTCGTATGTAAAGATTTAGCTGTATCAGATGTATCCACTTTGAGACCAGAGTGATCAGAATCTCGAAAATATAAGTTAAAATGTAGTGCCATATAAATAAGTAAATATCTGAATATGTTATGCATTTCATTTCTTAAAATAGTATTAGCAGCCGTTAATTGAATTGGTTAAATCAATTCTATCGTAATCTTTCTTAAATTATCACAATCTTGTAATGTAGGAAATAAGATTACTACTACTAACTACTAATAAGTGAACTACTACTACATATGTTAAGATTTAGCTCGATTGGATAAAAATTTGTGGTAAAAGAGCAAGAGGTAGAAGACGTGCATCCTGGTTGGACAATCTGAAAACATGGAACCTACTGCCTGGAGTTGTTCAACTGCAGAATTGTTTAGAGTAGCAAAATGAAGACTGTTTATATATTGACACAGTCTCAAACAACGCGCAGGAAAATAAAACTCCAGGTAGTAGGTTATATCGACCATGGTCAAGTACACCCAAAAAATACTTTAAATGAAAGTTAAATCTCTGTTCCTCAAGGCTGTAAGAAACAATTTAACAACAAACTCTTGCCGGTCTAACATTTGAATAAAAGGAGTAATACAGGCTCTTATGGAGAAAACTTTCGCGGGTATAGTTTTCTTTTAGTTATTGAACTTATGCGGTTAATGTACCTTTTTCTTATACTATTCCAAATTAAGTATATCTCTCAATAGAGAAAATGATATAGTATGCTATTATGTAGAAAACATCTTTTTCTTCTGGCAGTCAATTTACGTTGTTCTCGCTGACATGATATTAGATTTAGTTTTTATCGTATCATTACGTGAAGACTTGACCACTATGCACCTCACCATTTTCAGAAATCTGATATTTATAAAGATGATATAATACCTCAAACCGAAACTTGTATAAAGTTTACAACTGACACAGCTTTCTAATATAGAGTGTGATTCACAAATACTTTTACAAATTTTAGGCATGGGTTTCTTTAAGGCATGAGCACGCGTTCCATAATCTTTCGTTTCCTCGTTACTAATTTATTAATAAACGTTTACTCTCAGCTCCCTTCCAGATCCAACCCTAACCACTACAATTCCATGAATGGACCGTCCAGGACACAATATAAATTGTAAGGGGCCTCGACCACCATTGAAGTGGATGATTTGCACACGGGTTTGAAATTTGATTCTGCAATTGCGTTCGTTTAAATCATTAAATTTATGTTTGTGTGAGTATATCAGAAATGAAAAGAAAAAATTGAAACAGCTGCATATGGATAATGTTTAGACACGTGTTTTCTATACCAGCTGCCATTTTTCTTTTACAATACAGATATGCAAGTTTTCACATGAAAGGTCTTCAACATTCACAAATAATGATTTCGAAACAACAAAAATTTTCTCCTCATAATATTTCGTTCTGAAGAGTCAAACTTTACCAACATTTACACTGAATATCTTCTTGCATTTAGTACAGCCGGTCAACTCTTAACCATATTACAGCACGTATATTTACATAGTGTACACGCACCGGAAATAACATATCGTTATTCTAAACAACTAACTTGTCACGAGAGTCGTAACTAAGTCTTATGAAATACGCACGTTTACACTACAATGGCCGCTTTAAAATATTTCCGCGTCAGCAGCACTATCAGTGCGTCTAGTTCAATTATATTCCAACGTCTTTGGTCCCACCGCACAACTTCATCCATCTCAACACTTAATCATAAAAGGCTATGACTCATTGTATTCTGTGTAGATGGTGATGTGCTGCCATGGAGACACAAGTTTTAAAATTTCAAAGCATGAAACACCCAACACTATGTTTGTGAAGTGAGACAAGGTAACATTCAAATGATGCATCATAGAAAACTATCACTTTTAAAACCGCATGTGCCGCAGAGTTAAGAATATACGAGTAATTAAAACAAATATTATCAAAGGAAATAAAAATAGTTTCGAAAATCACGCGTATTTTTCCCCTTTTCTGCTCTCAATGTCTCAATATTAAACAAATGTATAACCGTGATTACATCATTATTTTCTGAAAGTTATGCCTAGCAATTAATCACATTTTAATTTTACCATCACGCTTGATATTTGTAACCAGCGTCACATGTTCAAATAATTCATTTCATAAACTAGCAATATTCTCGAAAACTGGGAAAGAAAGGCGGAAATATTTCACTTTGTAAATAGCGACATATGAATCTCTCGCCAAATCGTTTGAGTATCCTTCGACGCCCGGTGGTAGTCAGTCACGATGGCAACGTGTGTTACAGCGTCACACACAGTAGGTTGTTGGTGTCTTCCTAAGACCATTAAATCAAAATTACTTTTTTTCCTTCTCAATATAGTTTATGAACCCCCGAGAATTAGTTCCGTACTCGGCGGCAAGACATTTTCGAGGTTTCGTCCTAAAAAGAGTACAAAACAATTATATTTTCTTAGAAGGTTTAAAATAGTAGAACATACTCGTAATTCCTTGGTCCACCGCCCTCAAAATTAAACTGAGCAATATTCAATGCGTAGAATCTAAGCACTGTGTATTGATTGACTGATTAGTAGTGATTCTGGGTGCGTCAACTGCGAAGGTCACTATTTTCGGAAGTGTCGTGAATCGTTTTTTGCTCGAATTTTGGGGGCGATCTTGTCTCGCTGGATAGCGAGATTCGGCGCCGATCTACCATCGTCTAATGGAGTTTTCAAAAACCACGTATCTCCCACCAGCCGGGCGCCACCCCAGACCGGGCAAGCTCTAAGCCCCCGAATGGTCTTCTAGCATGTGTGCTAGTGTAGCGCATGTAAGTGTAAGTGTGCATGAGGGGTGAGAATAGGGTAAGACATGGGAATGAAAGACCCCGCGCGGTCCGTGACCCGTTTTGTACGGTACTACTCTGGCATTCGCCCAGTTTTGATCAGAGAAACCACGGAACACTATCGATCAGAACAACCGGCCGCTTCAATTCTCCTCCAGACAACGACAGAACTCGGCCCAGCTATCTGACTAGTGTCGAAAATCCTGCCACCGTCGGGACTGGAACCCAGGGCCTCCCGGTCAGAGGTACTGCAGTGGCATCAGTTGCTGCCCTGAGCCACCCCTCCCGGTATAAGAACTGTGGAGATGAGAACTTTTTATTTATTTAAAAGGTAATTATTACACATATAAAAATAACTTGATAGTATGTGGCTAGGCCGAAGGCCCTTCAGCCATTTCAGTACCTACATCTTACCATATTCTAACCGACGAGATGAGAAACGAGGAATATACTGCGTCCTTCGCTTCAGCCTTGCCGCCTCTTCTTTAAGTTGCCCGACTGTACGCGCGCTCCCCCCTCCTTCACCCCCCTCCTCTCGCAAACTCCCCCTCAACCGCTTCCGGCTGCAGGAGCGCCGGAACCCCCTCCCCCGCGCTCCGCCCTCCCCTCCTCCCTTCTTTTTTAACGTCTCTCTTCCAAAGCCCCCGGGAGTTGGAGGAAGCGCTCTTTTCTTTTCAATCATACCGTTTACGATACAAAGCAAAAATGGAAAATGGGTGCTTGTACGTTTTAAATTTATCGAATTTGTTTTGTGCTACCTTTAGGTGCTATACAAATACAAGGTTTTCTTCACAACCGTTGTAGTATGTAATGACTAAAAATATCATTGTTATTCTTTTGTTGTAGACGTTTTGTTTTATTAATAATAAAAATGAGATTATAAGAGACTATTGTAAATAATAGAATAGAATTTCCATCATTTTATTTTTCATTTCTTTTTCTCCTTTTTCCATTTTGTAATCCTTTAATTATCTAATATCCCGATTTATTTACTTCAGTTGTAGTCTTCAATAATTCCTTTAAACTCATTATATAACAGAAAAAATTCAGAATAACTAGAAACGTTCAAGAGAAATTGTAATTACCTTAAATCGGTAAATCTGTATACATATAGAAGGTGAAGAAGGAACAGTCAAGCCCATATATAAAGCTTAAGAATAAATAATATTACCAAATGTTACGACAAAACCTTTGCAATTCAACTACTTCATTTTTCTTGTGTGTTTAAAAAGTTCTTTCCCTCACTCTATTTGCTGTAAATTAACTTCTTCACGTTTCTAAACACCTGCGAGGTTGCTGCATCTTCTCTAGCACTCTTGCTGCTACTACTGAACTTGTTAAATCTCTGACTCTCTTCGCTGCCTGTTCTCCCCGCCTCCACCCATTGAGGTTCCCCGCCTCGCCCCCTTCTGACCTGCCACATTCTGTTTGGGGACTTATTCGTTGCCCGATTCCCCCACTGTTTTCGCGCCGCGCCCCAACCCATTCTCCCTGAGATCCCCTTCTCCTTTCTCTTCCGTTCCATTCCACCTCACTATCAAAGTTTATTTTCGAAACAATATTGCATGAAATGCGTTGGTGTTGCTAACGAATATTTATTCATAAACGCGGTAACTTTCATTATTTAAAATATTTTTCCCGTTTATCAAAAGAAAACTTTTGATCTTTTCTCACCGAATCTTTCCCATCAAAGATCATCAAGAACAAGTCTGCAATGTCTGAATGTGAGACCAAATGGCCTGCCATTCAGTAAAGTTTAGTATAAAAAATCCTCAAACACACTTTGTACGTCTGCTTATTGTTTTGCATTACGATATTGGTATTATGGTGAGTTTTCGTTGGCATTTCCAATGAAATAATTATATGAGTCGTCATTGCAAACAAAATTTTATTTTGTGGCTTCCATACAGCAGAAAACTGATGATGATGGCTAGGACATCGAAAGCTGCTATTTTAATAAATAATATTGTTTGCAATGACGTCCTACATAATTATTTCTTTGCATTACGACCTGGACTCGTCTTGCCGTCCTAGTAATCACTTGACCATCTCACGTTATCTTCTTTCTCCTCTGTTTCGAACTGATTGCACCTTCCTCTTCTCCCTATCCACCTCTTCCTTTAACCACCCTGCTCCTTCCCGCAGCGCCTTCTGAGATGTTGATCGTCCTTGCTCGGTTGGTCTTCCCCCGTCCCTTGCCTCCTTCCTTTCCTTCTTCCCCCTCCCATATCCACCTCCCTACGTAGCACCTCGTTCCTCCGTGCCGTCTCACTCTTCCTCCCGCCTCCCATTAACTGGGCACCCCTATTTAGTATCTGATGGCCCCTTCACCTTCAATCTCAACTCACTCTCATACTACTTTTGTCAACGTCTTACTTTGCATTCCCAATCCACTGCTCAACAACGGTTATCACGCAGCTCACCCAGGTCTCTTCGCCCTCACCTCTCACCTGCCATTTATTAGGGTTCAGCATCTGAGATCATTAAGGATCCAAAAGCGATCTAATGAGCAGATGATGGCGTTACTGATAAATGGCGGAATGATAAGTAAGAGAAATAGTAACACTAAAAAAAACACTGCCGGTTTGTCTACCATAAATTTCACATCGTTTAGACGATGATCGAACCTGGGTCCCAGAGATACAAAGCGTACTCTGCCATAACACTGCCCGCCCCTCTTGTCTTCACCCTTTCGCTCCTCTTTTCACTCCGCATCCCACTTCCCATCCAACGCAAAAATTGATCCTCTGCTTAATTTTTCTACGCCGTTTGAATTCATTCAAGTCGTTAGGAGGAAGAGCAGGCCGTTCGTCCTGAACTACGTCACTAACAGATACATCTTTAAAATAATTATTTATATATAAATAATAGACAATGTGCGTATGTCTTTCACAGATAGGCACAACTAATACTCAATCGATTTCGCTTGAATTTTCACATTTTGTTCTTATTAGTATCGAAAGTATTTAAAGGCTGGTTTGAATTAAATCAGACACGTGGGAGCGGTGTTTCTGCAAAGTCAATCAACGAAGAGGGCTCTACGCTGATCGAAGAGGTCCTAGCATTAACTGCGACCAATGGATAAATGTTTCAACTGCAAGACTTGCATCGACTCATAATAACGATTAACATCGAAGATGCGATCTAGAAAGGGGAAGTCTGAACGAAATACTGGCGGTGCACAACGTTATTAGAATATTTGATTTTTAAAGTGTAGTGTAATATAGTAAAGTGTACTCCTAATTAAGACCTTGTTCAAGTGTAGATCATAAGTAGTTAGTCTTCATTGAATAAATTGATTTTGATCTTGAAATGCATTTATTTAAGTCACCGAAATACCGAAGCCTTGCGGGATCCACTAGTAATCAATTGATTTTAATTATAATAATATTAATGTTATTAACATTAACAATAATAATAGTAACAGGATACTAGGCTATCTGGAATGAGCCGCGTCTCAGACGACTGAGACGCGGCTCATCCCGGACAGTCAAGTATCCATTGACTCCGGCCGCGGAAGGCTACGAATCCAATAATAGTAACAGTAACAAAACCAGTAATAATAATAATAATAATAATAATAATAATAATAATAATAATAATAACAATAATAATAACAACAACAATAATAGTAGTAATAATAGTAGTCTTCTGCTGCTCTGGTGCTCACGCTGTCCGGAGCCCTCCCTTCCCGCCCCTTCCGTCTCCTCCCCTCCCCTCCGTTCGCCCCCAGCGCTGCCGCTCGAATTGAGACAGCTGAGTAATCGTGGCCGCGCTGCGGGGGCGGGGTGGTGGTGGGGGGCGGGGGAGGGAGGCGTGGCAGCGGGCGCGAGGCAAAGCTAAGAAACAGGCGCCACAAAGAATTTAGCGCCCGGCGCGACGGCTGCCGGGCGGCGCGGGGCGGTGCCGGAGGCGTGGTGAGGTCTCGGGGGTGGGGGAGGTGCTGGGGGCGGGGATAGTTGCGCGGGGAGGGGAGGGGCAGGGGCGGGAAGGGGCCGGAGAGAGCGAGGAGGGGCGGAGGCGGGCGGGGCGGGTTCGGAAAGGGTACGGGTAGGGCTGGGTAGGGGCGGGGTGGGGGAGGGGTGGGGCGGGGTGGGGGAGGGGTGGGGCGGGGTGGGGGTGGGGTGGGGTCGGGGTGGGGGAGAGGTGGGGCGGGCTGAGGGCGGAGTGGAGGCGGAGTGGGGGCGGAGTGGGGCGGGGTGGTGGCGGTGTAGGGGCTGGGTGGGGGCGGGGGTCTGGGGAGGGCGAGGAGGTACCGAGGGGGCGGGGAAGGGGAAAGCGGAGAGGGAAAGGCCGGGGAAGGGCAGTGCCGCGCCCGTCTTGTGTATGGAAATGAGCGCGCATTACGCGGCGCGGCGCGATATTGTGCGTTTTTGTGCGCGGGTGGGGGGAAGGGGGGAAAGGGGGGCAAGGCGGGTGAGGGCAGCGGAGGTGAACCGAGTGGGCGGGAGGGGCGGATGCGAAGGTTGTCGCTGACATTCGGAAGAAGGAAAGAGTTGGGAGGAAAATGAAAATCAGAGAGAGATGGTGTATGAGAAGGGTTAGGGTGGGGAAAGGGGAAGGGTGACTGAGTGAAGGACTAGAAAGAGAAAGAAGTTGAAATCTGCAATGTAAGAAAAGGAATTTGAAGGTGAGAGAGAATGAGACAGTGACATCTTGGCACACAATGCACAAAATAATGTAGCGGAGAGATGTGAAGATGAGAAGCTTTAAGATTATGTGAAAGAAAGTTGAAAAGAAAGTAAACGAGCTGACAGGAAGGAAGTAGTTGGAAAAGGAGAGCTAGAGAAAGGGAAGAAGAGGAAGAAGGACAGCAAGAGGATGAGAGCAGCTAGGAGTTAGAGTAAAACCTGAGAAACGTGCGTAAAAGTAAGAGATAAAAGGAGAGTGGAAAGAAGAGAGAAGGGTTCTTAGAGGACGACCGGGAGAAAAGGCGAAATTGTTAAAGATTAACAAAAAGACGCCTGGGAGAGGCTCAGAGTTAGAGAGAAAGTAGGGTTATGAATGGCAATAAAGAGAGTACATGAATGGCGGAGAACAAGTAGGAAGCAAGTCAGAGAGAGGAAGAGAGAGAAGGAGAGAGAGGGTAGAGAAAGGGGGAGAGAGAGAAAGGGGGAGAGAGAGTGAGAGGGACAGAGAGAGTGAGAGGGACAGAGAGAGTGAGAGGGACAGAGAGAGGGAGAGAGGGACAAAGAGGGAGAGAGAGGGGGTGAGATGGACAGATAGAAGGAGAGAGGGGGGAGAGAGAAGAAGAGAGAGGGAGGGAGAGAGGGAGGGAGGAAGGGAGAGGGAGAGAGAGGAAGAGAGGGGGAGAGAGGGGGAGAGAGGGGGAGAGAGGGAGAGAGAGGGAGAGAAAGAGGGAGAGAGTGGGAGAAAGAGGGACAGAGAGGGAGAGAAAGAGAAGGAATAAGAAGTGGAACAAGAGGGAATGAGGCTGGGAGGGAAGTGTAGGTTGGTGAGGGACCGTGACGGTCCGAGGAAAACGTACGCAGTAAGAACGAAGAGAAAGGAGCGTGGGCCAGGGAGCGCCGAGTCGTGTGAAGTGTGTGGGTGCCAGGGGCCGGTCGCAGGCGGAGGTCGTTGTGCGGCGCAAGTCTTGAAGGCGTCGCGTGAGACGGCGGGCGGCGCGTGACTCGAGGGCGGTGGGCGGAGGCGGGGGCGGGGGTCGGGGGTCGGGGGCGGCTCCGTGACGGATGCGTGGCGGTGGCGTGAGCGACTGACGGGTGGCAAAGGGGGCGGCGGGGCACGGAATGACGCTTGGGATGTTGGCGGGCACCGTTGGAACAAATGCTTCAAAGAGTCGACGTGGCTGAAGGGGGTTGAAGAAACAGCACAAATGGAAATGACAAAAATGAAGCAACGACAGAATTATATTTTGCAGGTGATAACACTGTTGGCAACATTATATATATATATATATATATATATATATATATATATATATATATATATATATATATATATGATGAGAAGGATTAACGAAAAATTAGATGAGTGCATATAGGTGCACACACTGTTCTGGTGGTTGAAGTGTGATCGCATGCTTTCTATCATCTTCTCCAAAATGTAGGTGGCCGTAATTCAACACTGCCTACGAGTGACATGGGAATTTATAGCGTGGAGATCGCACCATTCAATTTAGAATTTTAATAACCTAGTGAAAGAGTGTCTTATCTTTTGTTAGTGTAAATCTGAATCAGTCTAGCATTTAAGCATCATGAAACACGTTTATGCAAACAAGATTTTTAACTTCAAATTCAAAACTTTAAATATCATTAGCTGATTTATGTAAAAGAAGTATGTTTCACTCAATAACCTTATAGTACGGTAGCGTAATATGTCCTTTCGGGAGAGAGAGTCACAATTTCTACGAGGAATAAATTTCGTCTATGTCGAAAAAACCTGGTCCAACCGTAACCTTTATAAGTATGTTCATGGAACTTGGTCAGTGGAAAGAATTAGGCTTATATTTTTTTCCAGCGTTTCAAAAAATGTATTTCCATTATCAAGGCTATGATACATAGGATCAATAAAAGTAAGTAATTTACTACACACAGAAAAAGGTGCTATTTTGTTTTTACACTTATACTTTATATTTATCTCAATACTAAAATAGATTGGTTGAACACAATCACTTCCATTCACAAGAATAATAATCCGTGTAACTGTGAAACAAAATACCTTGGTCTAGTTTTCTTCCTTTGTTGCCGATCTACGTATTTGAAAACCGGCAAAGGTGGCTCAGGTCATGAACTAATGGCACAGCAGTGTCTCTGATCGGAAGGACCTAGGGTTTGGATATCGGCGGTGGTAGGAATATTAACACCAACAAGGCAGCTAGGCCGAATTTAGCTACTGTCTGAAGGAGACAATTCTAACGCCCGGCTGCTCGGATCGGTAGTTCCCCGTGGTGTCTCCGATCAACACCAGCGAATGCCGGAGCAGTACATTAACTGACCGGCCACGGACCGCGCGCTATCATTCCTTCCTCTCCCTTGACCTTTACTTACCTCTTACTTACACACACACACTTACATGCACTATACTACCAGAAGTCGGAAGTGGGGAGCTTAGATCTTCTCCCGACTGAGGCGGTGCCACACTGGTAGGAGATACCTGGATGGGAAAATCCCGCAAGCCGACTTGTAGGTCGGCGTCGAATCTCATCTTCCAATGGGAGATCACCACTATCACCCACGACAAAACATACACTACACTAACCTTGCCGTTGACGAGCCGGGAATCATTAATGAATCGTATTTGTAGAATATTAAGTTTATAATTTTAAATATCATCCTTAACATCCCCGCCATTACCAGTGATACACAAAACAACCGTCAATACAGCAGCATTCCAGGGAAACCACTTGCATCCCCCTTCCGAACCCAAAGGCCACCTCCCGAAGCGAACCCACCCTCCGCTCTGTCCACCGGAGCGCGCACACGGCCCGCTCGTGCGTTAGAGAGCACGCGCCCCAGAGCGTTCCTCCAAACACGCACACGGGCGTGCGTTGCCTCCAGCGCCGGCCCGGGGGTGCGTAGATGTGCTTGATCCAAGTTGTAATTACATCCTGAATAAATGCTCTCGTAAAACTTTCCTTTTGTTCGTCTGAGAAAAAGAAGAAAGATAACAAACACGACTTGGGCTACGAAATAACGGAAACTCTGAAGAAATTTTGTTTGGAGTATCCGGGAGAAGTAGATTCATTCCGACCGTATATTTTGCTACAAATGTTCTAGTTGATAATGAACGTAGCGGGTTTCTGTAAGCGAAATCGAATTAATAAGCTTAAACATGTTCGAGTATGTGTAATTCATTTAAAATACACAACTGAAGCGGTTTGATTTTACCATTTTTGCTGCACTTCATTCAATTTCGAGAATACTTTTTAAGTGTAAAAACAATGAAAAATTGACATAATATTTTAGTCATATTAAAAAAATCGCCACTTCTGTAATGTAATATTGCGTGATATTGGATTTATATTAGGTTGGCTTATAGAATATATCAATTAATACGAGTATTTTTATGATAAATTTATTAAGGACAAAGAGGGTGCTATTATAGAAAGGAGCATACTGAAATGAAATGAATGTATTTGGTCATTCCAATACGTACCATTGCATTACAAGCAGCGATTAGTACCACATTCAATTTACCTTATTTCCTCTCTTTTTTCAGTCTTTGATAATATAGTTATGCCCTTTGTTTCTCCACATTCCGCAATATACCCGAAACTTTTCACACAAAACGTAATGTGTTGTTTGCAGAAGAAAAATATTCCCCTGCACATCCATCATTCTTACGTCATGTAATGTTTAATTTCTTTCCATCGCTTTCAATGTGAATGAAAAATTAACTTCCCTATATTGGTGTTTGCTGAACACGTTAACGTACACTGAATGAAAACGTTTGAAAAATCTTCCTTCACATAAAGCATACCTGTCTATTAAAATAATTATAGAGTTCTGGTAAACAAATGCACCTTCATTACTATATATTTAAGATATAAAAACATAGTATGAAGTAAAAGAAAGAAAGAAAAAGAAAGAAAGAAAAAGAAAGAAAGAAAGAAAAAGAAAGAAAGAAAGAAAGAAAGAAAGGAGTTTACTGTTGGAATCAATACAGAGGAACAATTTGGGAAACAATATTTTTAAAATTCGAGTACTACACCAAGATTTCTGAGCTTCTTTCCTTTCAGATTTTACTTCTGACAGGTTTTTGCTCCTCTCAGATGTTTAGAGCAAATTTGAACTGATGAAGTTAAAGCCTACAAATTGCTCACCCTGAGTGTGACTACTTGTGTTCATAGTTGTTTTAGGGATATTTTATCTTCTAGAGATCCAATGACTTAACATTCAAGAATGCTAAGTGGGTTCTATTCGTCAAGGAAAAGGGATAGACTTGCACTTATTTAGGCCAAGATCTAAAAAACAAGCTAATCCAGGTCCACAAGTTTGTTCAATGAAAGATTGCACAATCATGTTAAAAACATCAGAAAATAGTTGAAAACTGATTTGAATTTCATTTTTTTCTAATAGTGTTTTATATAACTCACAAATATTAATAACAATTGAAAATGTGTCACAAATTTAGATACACATGCACATACTAATTTAGCCAGGATACATAATCAATAACATAATAATATATTATAAGAAAGTGAATACATGTAATTTTCTAAAAAAAGTTTCTCTATTGCCCTAAATTGAAAACACAAATCAACCTGGAAAACTCAACAAAACTTTCAGTTTTAAAGAAAGTACCGCAAGGCTCTCCCTTATCATCTACATTTTTGATCACATTCATTTCCATTATCTCGAATTCAAACTTAAGAAGTTATCCTGTTATCATATGACACCCCTATATATGACTTACTATGACTTTTTAGTAGAACACGAAAATTTACAAGAAAACCTGATTGACTGACACAATAAACGGAAAGTAAAAATTAATACGAATACATGTCAAGAAAAAATGTCATTTACTTTAAATGCCATTTCACAATTGATTATACAACATGACTTTCAACTTCTGTTATATATTTCAGACTTTAAATAGACACAAGGCAATAATGGAAACACCAAATACACACAAAAGCAAATAAGACTCTTACATAAGTATTAAATTATATACTTTTATTAACAAAAAATCAGATATTTCTATTGATACAGCATTGATAATCATCAGATATATATCGTCCACCTATAATTAAAGTTTTTCTTACATAGGGGAGGGGGTTACAGCTAATATAAGGCTTCAGAAAATTGAAAAAATATATATATTCCTCCGCCACGTAATAAGAGCTCCATTATCTATTCGAAACAAAGAAATTAAAAGAAAAACACATGGAAATAGAACTACTGTCTACAGGAATAACAATTATATCAAATCTTTTTCACGCCAATCTTCAAACCTTCCCCAACACAAGCTGCTTCAATATTGTAACCTCGGCCTATCCATCTCCTATGAAACCGATCAAGTAATTCCAAAGAATTCTTCACCGTACGTAACTGAACCATCTCAATCACTAAAGTAACTGTTATTGGAAGGGTGAAACACAGAAAACAATCCTCAATACAGGCGGCTTCTATGCGTTTCCTCCAGTCAGCTGCTGAATTCGATCTAGCTGGTTAACTAGCGCGGAGGGTTCTGCCGGCGACGGAGCTCGAACCCTTGGACTTCCCGATCAGAGTCGCAGAGAAAGAGAGAGAGAAAGAGAGAGAGAAAGAGAGAGCGAAAGAGAGAGAGAAAGATAAAGATAAAGAGAGAGAAATAAAGAGAGAGTGAAAGAGAGAGAGAAAGAGAGAGATAAAGAGAGAGATAAAGAGAGAGATAAAGAGAGAGATAAAGAGAGAGTGAAAGAGAGAGAAGGAGAGAGAGAAAGAGAGAAAGAGAAAGAGAGAGATAAAGAGAGAGAAAGAGAGAGTGAAAGAGAGAGAAAGAGAGAGAGAGAGAGAGAGAAAGAGAGAGAGAAAGAGAGAGAGAAAGAGAGAGAGAAAGAGAGAGAGAAAGAGAGAGAGAAAGAGAGAGAGAAAGAGAGAGAGAAAGAGAGAGATAAAGAGAGAGAGAGAAAGAGAGATAAAGAGAGAGAGAAAGAGAGAGATAAAGAGAGAGAGAGAGTGAAAGAGAGAGAGAAAGAGAGAGAGAAAGAGAGAGTGAAAGAGAGAGAGAAAGAGAGATAAAAGAGAGAAAGAGAGATAAAGAGAAAGAGAGATAAAGAGAAAGAGAGAGAGAGAGAGAACTTAGTCGACGCGTGAATGAAGAGGCAAACGCGATCTGCCAGGGATTGGGGTGGGGGCGGTGCTCGAATGCAGGCGGCCTCATCTGCGTGCCATTGTTTCCTCATGGCAACGGCGGTGGAGGCGGAGTGCTGCAGTTCTGGTGATGCGGAGGCGGGAATCGCACCCGACTGCATGCTGTGGTCGGTTTTTCCCCATCCTCGCTTCTGAGAAGCCGTTTCTCTCATCTGAGAAGCCGTTCTATAAGAAGGCTCTAAATATTCCATTTCATATGCATTCTAATCCTAATCCGTAAATTCTCCTGCATTCACTAACTTGTATGCACATAATATAACGCTCTTCATGTGACGAAACCTTTATCAGACATCAAAACGCGAAAAGCAGAAGCGTCGCCAGCAGATTGATTGGTCGATTAATTTGTTTGTGAATGTAACTGTAGTGCAAGTTTTTGCTTGGGATGTGGCGGTAGTCTTCCCCCGCTGGATAGCGAGATCAGGCGCCGACCTACCGTCGGCTAACGGGGTTTTCCCCAATCAGGTATCTCCCACCAGCGGGGCTCCGCCCCAGCCGGGACAAGCTCTAAGCTCCGACCGGTGTCCCAGCATGTGTGGTAGTGCAGTGCATATTAGTATCGGTGTGTGCAAGAGGTGATGATAGGACGAAGAAGAGGTAGGAAAGATCGCGCGTGGTCGTTAGGGTTTTTGTCTAGCATTCGCCTGATGTTGATCGTAGAAATCTCGGGAAAACTACCGATCGGAGCAGCCGGCCACTAGAATTCTCCTCCAGACTGCGCTGAATTCGACCTAGCCTACAAACTAGGGCCGAAAATCCTGCCACGGTCGGGACTCAAACCAAGGACCTCCCGGTCAGAGCCACTGCAGTGGCGGCGGCAGCGGAGGGCGACGGGGTGCGCGATGGAAGGGACGGGCTGGGGTGCTCGGGAGCGCTCTCGGCCTCCGAACCACAGGTGCGCCTAGGCTAATGAGGGCGCTGCGGGGCGAAGCAGGAAGGGAGAGGGGGCGAGAAGCAGGGAGGTGTTGCTGCGAGATGCAACGGGGAGGGCAAGCTGCTGAGGAACGAGAGAGAGGTCAGAAATCTCTTTTCGACGACGCAAGTTGAGATCAAAGATGACTGAAAGGATGAGAAAACAAATGCGATAAGGAAATTAGCGGAGAAGAATAACGACGACGAGTTACAAACAGCGAATAGCTGAGGAATGAAATTCGTGCAGGATAATTACAGCACAGGAAACGGGTCAGAGAAATGAAAGGGGGAGTCAAGTTGAAAAGGAGAAAATAGAACTGTAAACGGAAGGCTTAAACTGAATGGGTTCTGACGGCTGTTGTGCGTGTTGCAGATAGCGATTGGATCACAGTCTCGGGGTTCGTTGAGGACGATATGTGAAGCGAGGGGAGGCAGGCAAATAAGGTACTTCAAGATACGTTAGGAGACGACAACGATGCTAAGAATATGCAGAAGAGTAAATGCTCAGTGCAAGAACAAGGAGAGGAGCCAAAAGCAACTATGGTGATAATTCTGAAAATGCAAAACACAATAAAACGCAAGGTCAGTGATCTTTTAAGGAGGAAACTAACGGAAGAGATACAGTGATCCAGAGGAGAGTGACTCAGGCAAGCGCTCTCCAGAAAGGCAAAGTTTCTGAAGTCAGCGAGAGTTGGTTGGCTGGTTGGTTGGTTGTTCTTTGGATGTTTTAATTGATTGATTGTTAGTGATTCTCGGCGCGTCAACTAATAGTGTCAATAGTCCGTAAGTAGTGCATGTTTTCCCTTGAAAGGTGGCGGTGATCTTCTCCCACTGTATGGCGAGATCCGGCGCCGACCTACAAGTCAGCTAGCAGCGTTTTTCGCAATCAGATATCTCCACCCCAACCGAGACATGTTTTAAGGGCATGCGCGGTAGTGTAGTGCGTATTAGTGTAAGTGTATATAAGGGGAGGGAGGTGGTTAGGATCCTTGGAAAGTCAAGGAATTGGAAACAAATCGGGTGACCCGTTTTGTAGGGTTGTTTGTGGTGTTGATCGAACGAGTAAAGTGCGGAGCAGAGAAACAACGATAGGATGAAGGTAGCAGGTTCGTTTCGGTTAGTAGGCACGTCAAGTAACAAGAGCGGCTAGGAAAACCTAACGTATGAGTGAATATTGTGCGAATGACTTGTGATGATTATGATAGGTCATATAAAAGTTCGTGAGATGAGGATCGTAAATATTGTGAAAAGGAGGGACACGGTTCAGAGATAAGATTGGTTGGCGCGGTTGGTTGGTTGATTAGTAGTTAGTTATTCCGGGATCGTCAACTATTGATGTAATTGGTCCCGTAAATGTAGTGCACGTGCCCATCCAGGTATCTCCTACCAGCATGGTATCGACCCTTCTGGGACCAGCTGTAAGCGACCCCAGCGGTCCGGATCGGTCCGCGGTAAAGCAAATAGGGGCAGCAATCGAAGAATGAGGTGGAATCGTCTCTTTGAAGCGAGGTCTCAGCGGGGCAGGGACAGCGAAACCGGCGTGTGTAATGATGGCGGCAACAACTCTGAGTTATATGTGGATGGTTATGTTTTCACATCAATGAGAGTAGATATAGCGAATAGAAATAGAGATAGGGACTTGAGATTACGAATGAAAGAGTACTTCCTGTTCGCGTGCTCGTCTAGTGCTACGGCCCTTAGCCTTGTAAGTGTAGTTATTAGACATCGGATGTTTATGCACAAAAATCGTCTTTTAGGTGCCTAAAAAGGCAATAAAAAAGGCAAAAATGAGGAGAAAAAGGCACAGTATAGGTTAAACACAAAATAAAATATAAATTGTTTGTAATTTTTGTCTATATTATTTTGTAAACTTAAATGCGAAAAAACAAGTCCGTACGTTGTAATGTAAAATTATATTTACATATTTAGAACTCTTCTACATTTAATTCTTAATAGTTCTCATTGCAATATACTACCAGTAACTTTTCAACAATCACAATTTCAAATATGCGACGATTGGGCTGGCGTGACTGGCTTATATTTTAAAAGTCCAATATTAGCAATACTGAAACCTTCTGGGAAATTATATTTATTTCCACCTAAAATTTCGGTGTGTATTGCCAATCGATCATGTTCTCAGAACATGGCGGCCATTTATGAAATAGGAAAATGGAGAAAAATATGTTGGTAAACTACAAGGAATTATCTCGTATTTTAAAATACAAAGACATGAATTGAAGATTTCACCAAGATAAAGAATGGTCACTGGGGATGAAAGCCGATTTTCTTATATCCTAGCATTATATAAAAAATACATAAAAGGTAAAAAAGTTCAATAAGTCTAAAAAATGGTATGTATTAATTTACGCTAAAAAAGATTTTAAAAAATGCATTATAAAACTTGGTCTTGTGTCATCATTTGTCATGATTTCTTCACGTTTATTATCAGCCTTTAAATAAGTTCGCTAGAATAAAATAGACCTTTCCCTAAACATCCGCCACCAAATAGTTATCCTCCCCACGGCGCGTTGCCCGCGAGAGGAGTGGGGGTGCGTCGGGACAAGGCGCTGAAAGGGGCGTTTTGCTGAGGAGCACGGATGAGCGGAAGGCGTTCGCCGCCTCCGGGGTGGGGGAAGGAGAGGAGGGGGAGAGACGTGCCTCGGCAGGCGCCGCGCCATTTGTCTGCGTCGAGAGATCTCGTTATGGCGCCAGTATTTTCAATTTTCATTTCTCAGTTGCAGGATCCCGCTGCCGCCTCGTGCGCGCTACGCCAGCTGCACTCCAATTAAACCCCGCGCGGGAAACATCGCCCTTCGCCCTGGGCGGGGCGGGGGCGCAGGCGAAGCGGGGTGCGAGGGCGGCGAGGGCGGCGAGGGCGGCGAGGGCGGCGAGGGCGGCGAGGGCGGCGAGGGTGGCGAGGGCGGCGAGGGCGGCGAGGGTGGCGAGGGCGGCGAGGGCGGCGAAGGCGGCGAGGGCGGCGAGGGCCGCCAGGCCGGAGTGTGATGACTGGATACTCGGATGAGCGGGGCGGCGAACGGAGTAGGTGGGGGGTGGGCGGACGGGGTGGGCGAGCTCGAGGCGCAAATGGGCGAGGCGGGCGGGGCAGGTGATAGAGGTGGGGGAAGATGCACGCGACGGAGGCGAGGAGCAGACTGAGAAAAGCGATGTGGGTGAGGCGAGCCGGGAAGACTAGAGGCTATGCTGCAGGAGAATGGTTTGTCGAAAGTGAACTGTTTTAAGAGTACCTACGAGGGGATTCCATTTCTTGTAGATTTGTGACATCTTGAAATACAGAAAGTACAGTTAAGTACGGTTTTGTATACTGCAGTAGAACGTGTAACAGAACATTATAGGTCAATTTACGTTTCCTCCCGATCATACACTATCGCATAGAGATTAGAGATTTGAAACGTCAGTTTTGATATGACTCTGGCAATTATAGTAATGGGAAAGTTTTTCAATATATAAATGAATGGATATATTTGGAGTCGTGAAAAGTCGGATTTATTCCGAGAATTCGTGTGTTTGGGTAGAAATATCTATTCTCGTTTCTAGGACCTTGAATAAATGTGTTGACATCTGAAGTTCTGAAGATGGAATTGTTTGTAGAGATATGTATGTTGGGACGTTGGAATGGTTATTTTGAGGCAGACCAGCCCCGAGAACGCATTTGTAGAAAGGGAACCATGGGGTCGAGTCGGTGTGTGACGTTGCCTGAGGTACTGAAGAGCCTGCGGTGACCAGAACAGAAGGCCGAACATAGGCAGTTATTTGCAGAGCGTTATTAGGAGAGAGATATTTTGAGGCTGATGTTTGATGAGTTATCGCGAAAATAAATTAAAACTGACAAGATTAATAAAGCATTAAATGCGTTTTAATCAGCACAATAAAACAAAACATTTACTAGAGCGAATCTCAATGACTAATTGTCAATACTTTGCTTCTAAACATCTCTGTGATTGGGCAAGAACTTGTACCATAATGAAATTTGTATAGTAATGAGTATCATTATGCAAGGAATTGCAGTCATCAAATGAGAGGATTGTACAATGGGAAAAGAAAAAGTATTTACAATTACCCACAGGAAACTGAAACCATAAGTTATGATGACCGCAAATTAGGTCATAGCCTGGTAATTAAAATTTCGACCTATTGGAACTGTAAGTTCCAATATTCTTGTAATTCTTCATATAATGTTTCGACGCCCCCCTCGCAAATATATTTCACAAAAAGTAGGTGTCCGACACTGCAGCAATATCTTTGCTTCTTGCAGATCTCGCAAACGGAACCTGGCCAAGAACGACCGCCCATTAAGCTAATGGTGCTAAAAAAGTTACGTACTTTCTCGTCCGTATTTTCACGCAAAATTGCGCAAAAAGGACTCAAAGTTTCGTTAACTTGTACATGACCTTATATCAAAATCTATCTTCAACGAATAGATTTCACAGAGGAAAAAACTCTTTCTTTGATACTTTAGTTCCAGGAAGATGACAAAAAAATTAGAACTTTTACAATTTTCAAAAAAACAAACAAACACAGGGTTTTTAACAAACATGAGACCTGTACCATACACTTAAACGTTCTTTACTCTATCCAACAAAAAGTAATCAAAGGCGATAGAGCCATTTTTTCCTTTGTGTCTCAGTGGCTTCGTGTAAATTAAAATGTAGGTTTAAAATCCAAGGGGCCCGACATCAGCCATATCAATTCAGGAATAAAAATGTTCGAGAAAATCTGCTGAACAGTTAAACCGCTACCGTTGTGCACTAATGGTCAGATGGACGGACGTACAGACCGACGTTTTGCCGTTAATTGATTTTTCGGTACCAAGGACCCACACAACATGTATTCTGGCTACGCCACGTGTTAGGGGTATTTTTTCTAAATTTAGTAACTGGATTTATACACTTTTTCGTAATCAGTTTACTGTAATAAGAGTTTTCCTGCCAAAAATTCTCCGTTTTTTCGCGCAGCCTTACATAACTTTATCTCTACCCCGGTAGCGACATTAACAAGGCATATATAGAAACGAGATTATACACACTTTCACCAAAATACAGGTATTAACATATAAGAAGCAGTTGGTATACTGTGGCTGGAAAGGCTTATCTTTATACAGCCCAAATGTCTTCATTAATGACTTATTAATATTTGAATAACAAGAACGCAGTTTACGGATACTTTATACTATATGTAATTTATTCAAGAAATTTATCCAATTTAGTAGTACATGCAGTATTTCAATTGGAATTAACAACCTTCATAAGATTTGTATGTATGTGTTTTTCTTATCTCCTTAAACCACTAGTGTTAAGTAATTTTTCGCCACAAATTCTTCATAAACACTCATAAGAGTAAATATATTATTCTTGTACTCACGTAAAGAATATTAGTTTTTCTAAACCTCCAGATCTCGAAACACTCACCTGCAAAAATAACAAACACAAAAAATTAAAATATCTACGTGTTTCAATACAAAAAAATATATTTTACTATTTGAGAACTAATTATAACACGAAACTATAATCAACAAACAAGAGCACAAATTACCAAAAATGAGCTTAAGTAGTACGATCTTTGAAAGCGTGAAATCCGTAGGATTATGTAACAATTAACACTAACAAAATATACGTCAATGCACTGAATGGTATATAACTTATCTTCAATAGAGTACTTTGACTAAGTGAGAAGAAATTCAGGCAAAATAGACGGAAAATGAGGGAATTATTTCCAAAAGGAAATAGCATCTTCTATGAGGCAACCCATAATATTAATTGGGAATTTATCTATTACTTGTGATCATTATTTATAATTAGAAATTTTATCTCTTATGAAATTCAAACTATTTACTTTAGAAACAAAAAAATATCTATGTTACTGCAAGGACAATAAGGAGTATTTCCTATTTTTTCATATCATAAATGATTGACAGTGATTCATTAGCTTATCGAGTGTAATGTATGTTTTATTGCGTGAGGTGGCGGTAATCATCCTCTACTGACTGGCGAGAATCGGCGCCGACCTACGACAACTTTGACTACTGAAAACTACACATCAAATCAGCCGGCCGCTAGAAGTCGCCTCCAGACACCGTCTGATTTCGACTTGGCTGACAAGCTAGGGTCGAAAATCCTGCCACTATCGAAACTCGAACCCTAGGACCATTTGGTCACAGGCACTGAAAATGTTGCTCGGGACATCAATTGATGCTCTCAGCAACCTTTGCCAGTCCAATCATGAACATTTAAGTACTTTTAGCGCAGAGTTGATTCGAAGAAATTTACACAACCCACAGCCAGGCACGCTATACTTCTTCGTTAATTCCACTCTTCAATAATACCCATGAAAAATATATAGTGATGTACGACTGATGCCATCACGTTAAGAATTCTTGTAACACATATTTTCATTCGAAAGTGATGATTTCTCCATTTTATGATTTTACGCTATAAAAACCACTCTACAGGTATTATTGAATAATTCCATATAACCTTTTACTGTTTTAACAAATACTTTTATTGTTCTAACCACAAAGATAATTTTAAATTAACTTTAAAATAATTACTACAATTTGCACCGGTGTAATGAACTCTCTCATTAGCATGTCTAACAATTACGACCACAGCGATCTAAACAATTTATGTATTGCTTGACCCGTAAAATTCATAAATCGTTTCACTGCCGATATTTGTTCCACGTTAATCCTCTTGCTTGGTAATTATGTTTGTGCTCTCAAATAAATAGAAGTGTAACAAATATACTGAAGAACATTTTTTACGCACAATTTAATTTGTTGCAAGTCCAATGTCATAGCGAGTTAGTAATCTCCTTTCAATCATCTATGTTCTCCGCGTGAAAGTCTCCGGGAAAAGTAGTCGTTCTGTCAATATTGCGCAGTTGATGTGGATAGTAAAAGGACAACGTAATGACAAAAAATTTAGATACAGGCAATTAATTATTTAGGTAACAATTAAAGTATACATATTAATTTGTGACTAGTTTATAATAGTTTTAGAAATATTTGAAGTAAATTACTTTAATATTTATAGTTATTTGCAAATGCATTATTTTATTTTTGCGAATCAAAAAGGAAAATGAAATGAAATAATGAGATGGAAAATGAACTCATTCTATTGGCAAAGCAAGTTTTGTCAATTTAGATACAAGTCTCCATGAGAAAATATTATAGTTATATGTACGAATATAAACGTATTTACGAAAAATCCATATTATAAAATAATTTAATATTACAGATTAATGTATGCTAGTATGATAATTCCCGCAGGTTTCATTTAGTCGCATCCTATGATAAGGGGGATGAGGAAGTAATGGGTAGGCAACCCACAATGCACACGAGTACTGTATCAGACAGGTTGCAGATGTTCTCTTATATAGGGGCAATTTTAGATCGTTTTGCATCGGTGGTTCCACCTTCCCTGCAGTACCTTCAACGAAATTTATTACATACCTTTTCTACATATGTTTTGATAGAAACCTATTGTACTCCGAATTCCCGCGGATTGTTCTATAATCTCCTGTATTGTAGTTTATGTGAAGTAAAACATTATGATAGTTCACGCTACGATTGCTTCCCAATTTTTTTATTTTAAATTAAGCCCAAAACTGGATTCGCATTTTAAACGTAATCGTTAATACTAAACACTGTAATTTTAATTTCTAGGGCAAAAATCAAATGCGCAAATGAAAGGTTAAATTCTCTTCATTATTACTAACATTGTCCTATGGCCTGACAGCTCTTTACGGGCCCTGGGTGACGAGTGGCGTAGCCTTTCGGCCATGGGAAAAGGGGGTTCGTGTGAATAGCACAAAGATATTCCTCCACCGTATATACTGGTCATTTTAACCTTAGTGTGAGATTTCGCATCGTCACACAGGAACAGATACTGGGACATTTGTGAGGAAAGTGCACAGTTAAAATTTTGTTCCGGCCGGGAATCGGACCTAGGGTTGCGCCGGAGAAAACGAGTACGCTTACTAAAAATGAAAATAAAATACTGAAGAATTTGGCAATTTTGTTGAAAAATGTAAATAATTAAGAATGTAATTCACCGAGATTATTAGTATGCCAGAATTGAAAGCATGCGAATACTCGGGCGAGAAACACGTCAGTTAGTGAGTCTGCACCAACAACGGAAGTTATTGCACGTATCGCAACAACAGAAGTCTCGTGTCCCCCCTCCTCGGGCGACACAAGAACTGCGCTAAGTAGTTGGGAGTTTGCGCACTGCAGCAGAGCGTCAACTGCCATATTGTTTGCCGCGTCACGACACGCGCCCTCGCCAACTTGGGGTTGTTGGCGCTCCGCGGCGCCGCAAGGAATACGAAAGTATGACTAAATTCGCCCGAAGGGGCGCGCCGTTAGCGCTCGATATTGTCCTCGGACGGCGGGGAGGTGAAATAGGCGGGAGGGGGCGGTGGCGCTGGAGACGGCGATGGTTTCTTGGGTGGTGTGGGTGTCGGGGTGTGGGTGTCGGGGTGTTGGTGTCGGGGTGTGGGTGTCGGTGTCGGGGTGTGGGTGTCGGTGTCAGAGTGTGGGTGTCGGTGTCGGGGTGTGGGTGTCGGTGTCGGTGTCGGTGCCGGGGGTTTCTAGTGGCGGGGTCGGTGTCGAATAGAGAAAACAGTTAGATTATTTTGTTTGCGGACGTTCGAGGTAGCAAACTGCTAGAGGTAATTAGTCGAATGTGAATAGTGCATGTTATATCCCAGGGTTATAAAATGCATTATTCAAACTATATTTCTTCCCATTGGAACGTAACATCCCGCGCTAAACTACAAGTTGCATTGTGGGTTTTCCCTTTCTCAAGACTCCGCCCGTACGGCTCGACTTCAGCCGGGGCGCACTGATATCTCCCGGCCGGTCTCCTGACATATTTAGTTGTAGTTGTGTAAGTGTGTGGGAGGAGAGAAGAGCAAGAATGAAGTAGGAATGATCAGGCGCGGTCCGCGGCTTGTTTGTTAGTGTTCTGTGCCGGCATTCTCCTGGTTTTGATAACAGAAATTACTACTAACCACTGCAGCCGGCCACAAAAAGTCTGTCCCAATGAATGAATTTGTCTCAGTTATGTAGCTAGTGCCGAAAATCCTTTGGCCACAAGGACCTGAAGGACTATAGTAAAAGGGACAAGATAATGTCAGTCAGGTATGAGCATGAGAGCATGAGAAAAGGAAGGGATATGGAAACCCGAAGAGTTAGGATCAGCCGAAGACGTAGACCAGCCGGGTTGCAAAGTAATTAGTTACGATTTTGGCGGGCGTGATGACTAGTAGCACGGTGCCTTTTGTTTTTGGTGAAACCGAGCTTTCAGTCAAATTTCTCGAGGTTCCCACACATCTCCTTCTCATTCTACCACTTCTCCTTCGCTACTCATGTCATTGTTATCTCAATCACTTATTCATGGGATTAATGCTCACGGGCTCCAAAGCCCTTTTGAAGGGCCCCTAAACCCCAATAGCTTTACCATGACAGAATGAAGCGTGACGATATTTAATGCGACCAAGTTTAGCGAAGCAACGACGAGCGTGCTGGATGGGGGAGTGTCAGGACATGAGAGCCAAGTCCCAGTTGGCTGAAAGGAGATGGATTGTGACGAGTACACGAGGCGAAAATATTCATGATCTTGATAATTAAAACATGTCGTGGGCGTCGTTTGGGTCGTTCTCAGTCGCGGGGATCGTCACAGTCGCGGGAGTCGTGAGAGTCGTGAGAGTCGTGAGAGTCGTGAGAGTCGTGAGAGTCGTGGGAGTCGTGGGAGTCGTGGGAGTCGTGGGAGTCGTGGGAGTCGTGGGAGTCGTGGGAGTCGTGGGAGTCGTGGGAGTCATGGGAGTTGTGAGAGTCGTGGGGTTTGTGAGAATATTGAGAGCCGTAGGAGATGTGAGTCGTGGGGATCGTAAGACTCGTTGGAGGGGTGGGGGTCGTTGAAGTGGGGAGAGTCGGAGGGGTCGTGGGGTGGTGGGCGTGGCATGGGGCGTGTCGTGGGGAGGAGAAGCAGAACCCGGCGCCCGAGGGCCGCGCTGTTTTTAACTCACCCGGCAAGATTACTCCGGATCTGCACCGTCTCCGCCGCGCCGCGTCGCACACGGCAGGCAGAGCGGGACGGGACGGGACGAGACGACGCGACGGGCAGGGGCGGGGAGGGGGCGAACCACGTCCGCGCGAAGCACAAAACGTCCCGACATCGGAACCCGCCCGCGGGCGCCTCCCGCCCTCACTCCCACCTCCTCCCCTCCTCCTCCTCCTCCGCCACTGGAGGGGGAGCCCTCCTCCGTCACGCAGTTTCTCCTCGCGAGATAGCGTGCCGGCGCTCTGAAGGTCGAGTTTCTGGAGGCGAACTTCTCGCCCTCTTCCCCCTCCCATTCTCCCGGACGCGCCGCTACCGCCACCGCCGCCGTTGCAAGTTGGAGACAGGAAGCAGCATCTTGGAGAGAACAGTGGCGCGCGCGGGCCGCCTCCGGCGGCGACGGCGGTGGCGACGGCGGCGGAGGCCGGAGCAGCCAGTGCCGCAGGCCGAGGGCCGCGCCGAGCCGCAGTGGATAATAACGGATATATCAGCAAGTCCCCGCCGCGCCCGGGCGTTAGCCGTCCGGCGTTGTGCGTCGCCCAGCGCCCGCGGGGCTGTGGGCGGCTGCGGATTGACAAGAGGCGATAACGCGCGGGCGGAAGGCGGCGGATGAGGCATTGTGCCCCGCGGGGGCGGGGGCGGCGCGCAGATAAGCGGTGACGAGGGCCCTTCCGAGGTCGCGTCCCTCGGGAGGAATTAGCTGTTGCTTCTTGCCTCGGGGAACTGCGGGAGGAAAAGTGCGGTTAAGAGCCGGGGTCACTACGCTGATTAGAGAGTAAAGGCAAAGTTATGAGATGCCAACTGAAGGATAAGGGATGTAGATGTGTTAAGCGATGCCAACAATGGTCATCCTCCGATTCAAACACATATAATTATGTCAACATTTTCTTTGGCGTTCAAAAACATGTCCTGAAACTTTAACTTCAGAACTCTAAATTAAATGGTTTAATTTTCTACGTAGCCTTAAAAGTGAAACAATAGAAAATGGGATGTAAAAGCAGAAGCCTCAAAATAATTCATGTGCTCTGAGAGAGCCGGTATTACGTTTTGAGCCGACATTACGCCGACATGACGCTGCCTATTTTAAAACGTGACAAGCAGGAACAAAACTGTTTGCGTCTCAAAGAACGAAATCTTGGCGATAACATTATTTATTGATATTCTTAATTATTTTTAAATGTACGTAGGTCTCTTGTCTACTAATTAGTGAGTTCTTCTTAGTATTTGATAGCGCAATGAAAATGTTTTATTGCACCTTAGATCCTGAGTACTGATTTACCTATTCAAATAGATTTTATTACATTTTTATTTGTTATTTACGTCAAATAAATAACACAAAAAGATCACTTCTTTGGCATGTATTGAGCATCACATTCTGTTAAAATTTAGAAGCAATTAAGAGTGTTCATTTTACAGATGATCCTTGCAAGTCTGAATTATTCTTGAAAAGGAATGCTTTGTTTCTTGTAACATTTCAGTCTAATTGATGCATGGGTGTGATATCCGTTTTCTCACGGTACGAATCCAGCAAAATATTTTATCCTAGATGTAAAGCTGATCTTAAACGAAGTATACGATCTAAGGATAAGCATATTGTCATTGTGTTTGCATCCACATTTATCCTTGAGCCATGGCTTCGTGGTACGAAACTAAACGCATCCTATATGCTGATGAAGTTCTTACCTCCTTCTCTCATAGTAGATTGTTCTTGCTTAAATGTATGGGGAGAGGAGTCACTTTTGTCTTGGAAAATCCGACGGTTCACGTGCCAAATGGATCTCTTTGGAAGGTGGATCTGGAGAGATCTGTCAACTCTCTTGAAGAACCGTGTCATTGTGTGACAACTGGATCGGGGAGTTGGAAATTTGTGACAACATTGATGATGATAAACTTGCGAGAGAGGTATAATCTATCAATTGCTCACTTCAATATAAGATCCGTTTTGACTTATCTCACCCAGTTGGCTTATTTGTTGAGGATCCATGACATTGAAAACCTGACAGTGTCTGAAACTTGGCTTCTGGAGAGCAACCACAGTGATATCGTTATTCCTAATTGTATGTTATTACGCTTTGATCACGTGGATGTTCTCTCGAGAGGCGGTGGGTTAGGCATTTTCAAAAAGGTAAATCTGTATACTTAAGTGGTGATTTGGTGCAGGTGACGTGCGTAAATCACAGGCTGAGAAATTGAGATTGCTGTTATTCAAGAGTCCTATAGCAATAGTCACGGTATACCGACCTCCTAATGTGAATAAACTGAATGTTACGGGTGCCTGTACGGTGCAAGAAAATTTTACATATGTGGAAAATCAAAGTTGTGACATTTTACCCCGTCTGATATGCCTGGGTGATTTCAATATTGATATCAGTAATCCAAAGGCTTATGGATTACGTACTCTTATGGACTTTCAGAATTTTTCCACCTGAAACAATTGATAAATATCTCCAAGCGTTGTTCTTCTACTTCCTGTAGCGTAACTGATCTTTTTTTTGTAACGCGAGAATTAATGGTAATGAATACCGAAATAATTGACGCATCAACGGTTCCTGACCACCTTCTCATCTTGGCTAACATTTGTGTCCAGACAGGCTTTGACAATAGAGGTCTGGTACTGCGCAGAAATCTACACTCTATACCTATGGAAATTTTCTCCCGTTCTGCTGACCATTTGCCTAGGACAGATATCTTGGAGTGTCCAGGCATCGATTTCAAGGTAGGTGTTTTTAATGATTACATCCGGAATCTTTTTAATATTTTTATCCAATTGGAATGGGTACAGTCGAAAAAGAAAACATCGCATTGGTTAACAGATTCTATGAAGATATTAATTATACTTAAAAATAAAGTTCAGATTTTGCAATGCTAGTTCCGATGAGAATTGAGAGGATTATAAGAAGTTGCGCAATGTATTCAATCATTCGGTTGAACAAGAAAAAACATAATTATATCAACACAGTTCTGAGCAATAATAGTTCAAATGATGTTTGCCCATACTAAGAGCATGTGGTGTTGCTCCCTTCTGACAATCATCTAACAATGATTCACACATTTTGACTGACCCAAATTTGATTTATAATTTCTTTGCAAATTCTGTTCCTGTTACTAAAAGTGATTGCACATTGCATCCAACCATGAATACTATTGATGACCCAATAATAGAATTCAATTTCAAATCTGTAAACGCCCATGACCTCATGCACTCAGAAGTTTAAAATCTACTGGTGCAGCCAGCGATGGTACATATGGAGAAGGGGTCTTGTACTGTATTCCATATTGTCACGATATTATAGTACATATTATCAATCATATAGTTGCAATTGCCGAGTTTACTTCAGCTTTGAAATGAGAATTGTGAGACCTATTCCAAACTCGAATAAGCCCGAGTCATTCAAGGACTTTCGCCCTATTAGAATAATTCCATTTGTCTATAAAATTGTAAACTTTATTTGTAATAAACAACTTTTTAATCATCTTAACTCCTTGGGAGCTATATCTACTAACGAGCCCAGTTTTCGTAGTGGGTACATTGCTTCAACTGCTTATCTTTTTGGGTGATCTTTTTCTGACTAATTTTGATAAAGGCAAATGTTCTGCCGAAATTTCTCTAGACTATTCTAGAGCTTTCAATGCCATGAATCATGGTATTTCCATCTGTAAAGTGAAAGCATACAGATGTTCTGAATCCGCTATAAAATTCTTTACCAGTTACTTGGTTAATAGAGTACAGAGAGTTGACATATCGCTGCAAGGGGCCCAAAGAATTTCTGCTCCACTTTGTATCAAGTCAGGGGTATCACAGGGCTCAATTTTGTGTCCGATATGCTTTAATTTACATGTAGATGATATGCATAATTTACACTGGTCTACTATCCTTACGTATGCTGATTATACCCAACCAATTTTAGCACTCTCTCTAGAAAATCTAAATCAAGCGCTGATTATTCTTAAGGTGGACATCATGAAATTGTGAGTGGTCAAATCTAAAAGGCGTCATTTTGAAACCGTCAAAACTGCATTCATCTTTGCGGACCCAACTTATGTATTTGTGACATCGGAAGTATATCAATTGATATTGAACGAAATTTGAATTTAATTTTTGACTCATCCTAGAAGTTTGATAGACGAATATCCAAAGTATGTTCTACTGTATATGCCCAATTGATAACTTAAGACTCATTTAGAAAATCTTTACCAACTAGGCTAAAGTTATATTTGACAGATTCCGTGATTCTATCCCTGTTTAACTTTGCGGATATTGCCTATGGATCAGGACTGAAAATCCTTCAAATGACCCGCATTCAATACGTGCAAAATACGTGTCTGAGATACTGCTATGATCTCAAAAAGTACGATCGCTTTGCAGAATTTAGGTTGGTTGTCAAAGAGACAGACTCTGGCAACATATCGTTAAACGTATTATGAAAGTTCTTAAATCTGACAACCCTCATCTTCGTGATCAAGTAACTTTCTTCAGAAGCTAGTACGCTAGATGCTCATTCTGCACAAGATCATATTCTAAGTTATCATTTCTGCGTGATTCCAAATCAATATTTACTTCATCCTTTTCTTATTTGGCCCTGTACTTGTTTAACCAGTTACCAGAGGTTACAATTTCGGTTATACTCTTACACCGTTCTCACGTAAAGCAATATATAAAAAGAAATTCAAATCAACAACTAATAAACCCTCGTGTTATTTCGAAACCACTCTCATTCGCTAGCCATCCCAATAATAAACGAGACACATTTACAAAAGTCTTCTTCTACCTGATAAATCCCCCCAACGCATTTTTCATAAACAAACGCTGTAAGACGCAGCCTTTCATGAGCGTGTCCCATTGTGCTCGCCTCTCCTTGATATACTCTCGACGGAAACACAGGTATATTTGCTCGTTAAAGAACCGTGCCAAATGCCATTGTTGCAGTGTCTCGGAGCCGCTCCCCCCCCCCACCCCACCCCCGCCCGTCTGCACGCGGGAACAAGAACGGGAGCTTCCACGCAGCGCCTCGCGACGCGGCCGCGGGGCGAGGGGAGATCGCGAGACGAATGGAAGGAGCAGGGAGAGGCCGCGGCTGCGGCCGTGGAAACAAAGGAGAGACGTCGGGGCGCACAAGTTCGCGTAATCGCGAAGACAAGCATTCTTTTGTCGCGGCCCGTCCGCCCTCGGCCGCAATATTCGGAGGATCGGGAGGAGTCGGGACAAAAAGACGACGGCGAGCGGCCACCGCGACGGCAACGAAAACCGAGGCCTGGGGACTCGGAGAGGGTTCTTTATGAAGGGGATGTTGACATGGGTAGGTGGTGGTGAATGTTTGACGGAGGAAATCGCGGAAATCAAAATGCACGGCGTTTGTAATGAATTTCCTCCCTGGTTCTCATATTACGGTTTCCGCCCTGCTCCTGATTCAATATGGAAATGTCTCGATTTGGTATCAAATGAGGAATCGTGATAGACAATATCTGGTTACCAATGTAAGTACTTCAAAGGGATAACTCGTATTAGTGAATGCGCAGTCGACATTTTACTAGTTTGGGGTCATGCACGATTATTTCTTAAACATCCCAACCTCAGCATTGCAACATTACGTTCAAAATCGCCGTACTATCCGGCATATCCATCTCTTATATATATATATATATATATATATATATATATATATATATATATATATATATATATATATATATTGAAACACAGAATGTGTTCCCTTACACTAATTAAAACATTAGTGTAAGTAATCAGTATGTATTTTGGACTGCGCGGTACGTACGCCAAGCGCTGCGAACAACGACGGGAGCTAGCAACGGTCGCTACCGCCACCGGTGCCACCGCCGGGAGGCCAGCGTGAGAAGGTCGGTTACAAACTGGGCAGCGAGCACGTGCGGGCAGTCGTTAGGAGAATTGCGAAGAAGACAGACGTTAGCGGAGCGGCGAAGAGTTCGGACGTGTGGCGAAAAGCTCGCCGTTAGCGCATGGACAAAAGGGAACATGCGATGTGTTCGTAAAGCAATAGTAATTGTGAAGCAGTAAATACGTGAAGTATACAATGAGATTATCATTAGAATAAAAGATTCGTGTTGATAGAACAATCGATCGCGCTTGCAGTAATTAGTGTAGTGGAAACCTTACCGAAACTGTGTGGTACGGAACTGGGACCAGCACGCGTGATAGGCGCGGGTTGAGTGATTGAATCCGTCGACGGAAGGTGATTCGAGAGAGGTGCAACGCCGTGGTATCAAGATCCGAGTCGGGGAGGAGTCGCAAGGTCACCAGCCCAGGATGACTGCCACGCCATCAGCCGCCGACGGCCCACAGCTGCTGTAGAGGTCGGCAACCCTGTCGATACGAGCTGTTCTACGAGCATCGAAGGTATTTGGTCGGGGCCCCGAAGGTATGATAAATGCATATTACACCTAATCTTGGTACCAAGGCAGAGTGTATAAACGTTGTCAGATCATGTAATTAACCTATTTGATTTGCAAATAAATCTTGTTCATGATTGTATTTCCATTTCTAATTAACTTTCCCAATGTTATACCAACTTATCCAGGGACCCATTCACGGAAAAGATACCCTCCTTTAGTGTTATATTGCAGTGAAATACCCGGAATCACCAGGTACGTCACAATATATATATATATATATATATATATATATATATATATATATATATATATATATATAATGCTGCTTTTACGCCAAGTCTCTAATTAGATTACAGAATCAGATGACGATGAATAAGGAGGAGGAGTAAGAAGACTAACTGTGAACGTACACATACAAGAGAGGGAGCAGAGACAGGAGGAGGTAAGAAGGAAAACAAAGAACATAAGCAGAAGAAAAGCTTCAACGATAGAAGTATCAAGTGGTTTACCTCCAAATTACATTTACACAATTGAATCTCCGATGCAGTGTATCCCAACTCACACTTCTTCACGTTACTTACTCTCATTGTCAACAGACGTCTGAACGACACTTTCAACCAAACAGCATACTGTCAAATAATGTAACATGGTGATATTCATTACGAAACAGATTTCATTATGATCCAGGTTCTCGACCAATCACAGAAAAGTTTCAAATGAAGTATTTGCAATTAATCATTGAGAATCGTTCGTGTAAATGTTTCATTCGATAATATAAAATACTAGTCATTTAATAGCTTTTATTATAAGTAATTTGTTTTACATGGAATATTATTTGAAATATATTGCATTGTAATTTCATTTTAAACTTATTTGACTAGTGCAATACTCCCTCGCAGGTGGACTGGTAACCAAAGCCACCTGCGGCAGACTCCCGGCAGGGTAGGGTAGAGCAGGGTTATGGAGCTGCCTGCTAGGTGGCCTTGGCGGAATCCTCTATACCAACTGCCACGAAACGATTCAATATAAAAGTTTAAATTATAAAATTTACCATTAGTAGTTGAAAAAGTATGAAACTCGATGCAATGGGTTTTAATATACTCGTGTGAAGTTGACAATACTCGCTCGTATCATAATATCACACTCTTGTATTCATACCCATCATGATATCGTTTTATAGTTTCCATGCACTTCTTTCGACATCATTACAGACAATAGATAAATATTATTCAAATATTACTATACTTGTAAGTAAATAATGTAAGAGAGACCCATTATAGTGACCCGACTTCCAGACACCTCACTTCGTTTGATCACGAGACAGAAGCCCGCCCCTATTTGTTTATTTATTATATTCAAATGAGTGGTGTCGTGTCGCATTTCTATGCATGAGACGTATGGCTCAGTTATTGAATGTACAACAAAATGCATGACGGGAATTCGTGGGAAGAGTTTCTGATTAAACATTTAGAATTGCCATGGTAAAAAAGGTATCGTCTATTGAAAGGCACCGTGCAGGGATTTGAAAGGCTTTACCTGTCGATAAATATTATTGGGTGATTAGATGTATAATAAGCCTGCCAAGTGCCTGGGAAATGAGGTCCAGGACTGGGAAATATGTGCTGATCTGAAACAGCACACAGTAACAGTGAATTTCTTTCTTTTTTCTTTCCTCTTTCTTTCTTTCTTTCTTTCTCTTTCTTTCTTTCTCTTTCTTTCTTTCTCTTTCTCTTTCTCTTTCTTTCTTTCTCTTTCTTTTTCTTTCTTTCTTTCTCTTTGTTTCTCTTTCTTTCTCTTTCTTTCTCTTGCTTTTTCTTGCTTTCTCTTTCTTTCTCTTTCTTTTTCTTTGTTTCTCTTGCTTTCTCTTTCTTTCTCTTTCTTTCTCTTTCTTTGTCTTTCTTTGTCTTTCTTTCTCTTTCTTTGTCTTTCTTTGTCTTTCTTTGTCTTTCTTTGTCTTTCTTTGTCTTTCTTTGTCTTTCTTTGTCTTTCTTTCTCTTTCTTTCTCTTTGTTTCTCTTTGTTTCTCTTTGTTTCTCTTTGTTTCTCTTTCTTTCTCTTTCTTTCTCTTTCTTTCTCTTTCTTTCTCTTTCTTTCTCTTTCTTTCTCTTTCTTTCTCTTTCTTTCTTTCTTTGTCTTTCTTTGTCTTTCTTTGTCTTTGTTTCCTCTTTCTTTCTCTTTCTTTCTCTTTCTTTCTCTTTCTTTCTCTTTCTTTCTCTTTCTTTCTTCTCTTTCTTTCTCTTTCTTTCTCTTTCTTTCTCTTTCTTTCTCTTTCTTTCTCTTTATTTCTTTCCTTCTCTCTCTTTCTTGTCTCATGACTTCATATGCCATAGAGGTTGGAGAATTTTGTGAAGGTAATCCCAAAATTGATATCCTATTTTTTTAGACAAAGAAATGTTTATTTTCAATCATGTTTACCTCAATTGTTTTCTATATTTCGACATAATCGTCATTTCTGTCGCTGCATTTTTGAAAGCGCTGCAGCAGTTTCTGTTGCCCATGTCATACCAGCTCGCCGCCATGACTTTGAGGAAGCGTTGAACGTCATCTGTTACCTCGTCATAGTAGTTGAAGCACATCCAGCCAAACGCTCTTTCATCTTAGGGAAAAGGTGGTAGTCACTTGGTACCAAGTACGGACTCTAGGGTAGGTGGGTGGGTGATGAATCTGTTGCAGGATAGCGACGGTTTGATGAACGACGTGGGGACGAGCGTTGTCGCGAATGCTTACGCATTTTCTCAAAATTCCTTTCTCAGGTTCTAAATCACCCATATGAGTTTTTTTCTTTTCTGACAGAGTTTGTTATGGTCCAAGAAGGTATGAAGTTCACCACCAACCTCTTTGGATCCCAAGACACTATTGACATGACTATACCGGCAGACTGATTGTTTGAAATTTGCGTCTTGGGAGAAGAGGGTAGCCACCGCTAACGTGATCTCAGGTGTGAAGCGGAACGCCCAGGTTTCGTTGCCTATAACATTCGAAACAAAAAGTTGACATTTTCGTCTGCTCAGCGGGATAATTCAACTCGCCGTTGGTGGTCTTCAGAAGTATTAGCAGGATCCATCTAGAGCACACCATCCGATACTGTAAGTTTTCCGTGAAAATCCTACAAAATTCGATCTTGCTGGAAGCACCATACGGGGCCTCTGTTGCAAACGGGTCTCAAATGAAAATTAAGTAACCTAGCGAGGTGGGCATCCGTTTGCTTGGGACTCGGGAAGTAATGAACACAATTATGTAACCCAACAGCTGCACGAATAGTTTTCTGGCGACCTCAACACTTTAGAGACCTTACTTTTGGGTTTACTCTCGTAATTACACCTTTTAAGTCTTATTTCAGTTTTAAAACCTGTGGTGTTGGCAAATAAAGGCAATGTTAACATGTTAACAAAATAGCCAATTTTTTCGTTACGATTTTTACTATATTACATATTTTGCAAACCTTAATATTATTCTATCACTTTCCTTGAAATTTATTTCACAAAAAATTTTAATGAATTTTCAACAAAAAAAATTATTTTAAAAATCAGCATATTTTATTTTTCCCCACATAAACAATTTTCTGCTGACGATGTGAAGTGCCCCACGTAAAAGTGCGGTCAGATGCATGAAATCTAATTGGTTTAACCTCCGTCTGCACTGTATGTTGTGACGAATGCGCATGAACGATGAAAATATTATCTTTAGGTGCGCGGTGATATAGTGTTTCTTGATTTTTATCCCTAATTTCCAAGAGATATTGCACTGTCGCAGCATTGTCGCAGCCGTGTACGAAGACAATACTACAGTAATTGCTTTCCAGTCAGAGGGTGTCAGTATTTGTACAATGGCTATCGTTGCTAACAGAAATGTTTTTTTTTAAATAATTGAGGACTCACATTTCTTTAAAAAATGGTTGAATATTAGTAGTTTACGCTACAAGGGCGCAAAATAGATCATTCACGCACGAGTCGAGTTTGTCTTCCGAGTGTAGCAAGGATGACAAAGAGACGAGTTCAGAAATCACTTCACGCCCGTGTTGCATATACTATTTTTTATCATGCTGCTGTGAACAAACCGCAATACGAGTACGTCAAGTAAAGAAATAAAAATTAAATATCAAATAACTAGAAATACCTTACTTATAAAAGAGCAAATGCATTTCAGTCAGTGTCGTAATATTATTGTTTGTAAATAATAAGCAAAGACTTCGTCAATACAAAAGACACTTGCAAATCGTTACAGATGTTTCGCACACGCTTCGCAATGTTTCGTACACTGTGAAAAAATAGCTGTTGCGGGACGGAAGTTTATTAGATGCATAACAGTGCATAACAATTTGTACATATTATCGTTTTATGTACGTATTTTGCAGTTTGATACTATATACTTCTCAGGACTCTAGTCATAAGCAATTGTGCATCCTGAGAATAAGAAATCAGTTGGTAAATACAGTATGAGAATAAGCGGAACAACATATTCTAACATTTGCATTTTTCACCCAAAGTCGAAACACTTTATTGTTTTGTATTTCTCCAAGTTCTAAGTATCTAAAATATGCATTGATTCCTCTCACATGTCCAGAGACTGATAATATTCTGTCGATTTACGCGTATATTCAAAATTAGAAACGTAATTAAACATAAACATGTAGTGAGGCGCACTTTTCACAATAATCATTTACTATTAATAAATATACTCTTCATATGCAATCCGTACACATGTGTGTGTGTGTGTGTGTGTGTGTGTGTGGTGTGTTGTGTCGTATAGTTCAGTTGTACAGCATTCATCACATCATGAATATCAATACTTCGGGCAGCAAAGCTTATTAACACATATCGGTTTGTACATGTGACGTGCTCACAGTAAATATTATCAAGATACAACAGATCGCACGATTGGTATCTTATGCAAAAGAGTGATTAATAACGAGCGAAAACAGTGTTGGAATGCGGCACAACTATTGCCATCTATCGGGTATCGCTTTCTGCGCGGGGCGCTGCCCGCAGATGAATCTCCTTGGCGTCGTCTAAGTAGATGCATAATGAAATAAACATGGACGTTTAGCGGCGCGCGCGATTCAGGGCCGCCAACTGCGCAGGAGTGCGCTCTGCGCTTGTCGGGTTAAAATGGAAATGCAGCCGGAGGCGCCGGCAGCGCGGGGGGCGGGGAAGGGATCCCGCAATAGCATGTTAATGACCACCTCCGGCGCCAGAGGGTGTGCGTGGCGCCAGATAAAGAACACATTGTCTCGACTCGGCGTAGGCCGCGGCGGGTGGGGCGCGGTGGAGCGAGGCGGGGCGGGGAAGGGCGCGGCAGAACTGTACGGAGTGGAGCCTAGCGGGGTGGGGTGGGCGGGGGGGGCGGGGCGGGGCGGGGCGGGGTCGCGAGGGGGAGAGATGAGGCGTGACGCGACGAGGCGGGACGGAGCGAGACGAGTCGAGGCGGAACGAGGCGGGACGAGGCGGGCGAGGCGGGGCGAGGCGGGACGAGGCGGAACGAGCGGACGAGGCGGGACGAGGCGGGGCGAGGCGTGACAAGGCGGGTTGGAAAGGGGCGGGGGTGGGCTGGGCTGAGTGGGGCACGGCGCTGCAGGGAGGGGGAGAGCGGAGCGGGGCGGGGCGGTGCAGGGCGCGGACGGGAGGGGGGCCGGATGGACTGAAACGGAGCTGCGACGAAAGCCAGTTGTGCTTCCTTAGCGCGGATCAGGTAAATAAAGGACAGTAAGTGGAGAAGAAAGACTGCAAGGAAAGAAAAAGGAGAAATGAAGGGGAAGGAGTGGCGATGAGAAGGTAAAGAAAGGGGAAATGACGAATGACGGGATGGAAGAGAGAATGAAGATTATAGTAATAGAGGAGAATATGGTGAGGGTTAGAAAAAAGTTGCCGCAAGGGGAAAGGAAAAGTTCCAAAGAAGTGGGAATGTAATACGAACAGAGAGTGATGTGGAGGGGAGGGAGTATGAAGGGAAGGATGGTTGTGGGAGTGTGGAAAGAGGATGTGAAGGGCAATGCGTGTTAGGAATTGGTATGCCTCGTGAATGTGACAAGAAATGGATGTGAAGAGGAGAGGATAAGAAGAGGGTGTGTGACATGAAGAGAATAAAAAGGGAGGATGAGAAGGGATGGGATTGGGAAGGCGCGATGAGAAGGAAAGAGGACATAATGTACAGCAGGTGTGAAGACAACGGATGAGAACTACTGGAATGGAAAGATGAGAGAGGTGACAAGAGAGGAGTCAAGGACAAGGGTGGGCAAGGGTTTGGAGGGATTCGCGGGGTGGGAGAGGAGGGGGTTGAGACGGTAGGGTCGTGACAGAGCAACCGCCTGAGGTTCGCTTGAGGGGGCGGGGTGGGCCGGGGCGGGCCGGGGCGAGGGCGGGGGCGCCGTGTTAGGAAATGACAATGCCGGGATTGAGATTACCCTTCGCGGTACAATCTTGATTTGCTGGGCTTGTCTTTGTGGTGGAAATGAGCAGCCGTTTAGATATGTGTGTGTACGTTCGCGCCGCCTCACAATGGAGCAGATTCGAGCTGCCGCTGTGAGGACGAGGACGGGGACGGGGGCGAGGGCGGGGGCGAGGACGAGGACGGGGACGGAGGCGAGGTCGAGGGTCACGACGAAGGCGAGGACGAACGACGAAAAATTGGGGCCGTTGACGGCAACGGAGACGACTCGAAGGCGAACGCTAGGCCGGCGAACGTCTTGCTAGTACGAGTCTGTTGTTCGCAAAGCCGTTGCTAACATGTACTGTGCTGTTGTACATGTTAGCAACGGCTAACATGTACTGTGTTAGCATGTACATGTACATGTACATGCTAACCTGTACATTTAACATAAAACGTTTTTGGGAGGATAAAACGTAAAGGGATTTTGCGGATGAACTTAATCTTTAGCTAGTGGATATTGCCGCCAAGGAACATTAATTAATATTACAAGGAAATAAACACGGTATCTTTAAGATTACGGCTGCCTCCACCACGATGAAAAGAAGAATTAAAATATTCTGTTAATGGTTACATATGTGATGGCAAAATCAAAAATGGTTACGTGATTGGCCACAGGATGGAATTAATAACCGGAAGCTATTCCATATTGAGAAAAATCAAAAGAACATTATAGCAATTCATTCATCATAAAAGGATAAGCAAGCAATTAAATACGTTCGTACATCGATGTCGGGAAATGCCAGAAGCAAAACAGCAGAGATAAAATAATAGGTATATTGTGCTGTATATAGTGTTGACGTGATTATTGTATAGGCATATAATAATCACGTTAATATTGACAAATTTTAAAAGCGTATTTCATTTCAGAGTCTTGAATATTATTAAGGAATTGTCTGTTTGGTGTGTTTTTCGAAGTGGAGTATCTTTTAAAAAATTAATATTGCACATTGATTATAAAATATTGTTTAGAATTTTTATCTCCAAGTAATATAATGAGGGAAGGACCGTAATGTAAGGGCAGTTTTATGTATGTTAGTAGTATGTAGTAGTGTTTTATGTATGTAGTAGTTAGGCTTTCCTTTATAATAGTAATTGTTGCTCAAGTATTAGTACTGGGAGAGATGGCTCAGGGCATCAACTAATGTCACTGCAGTGTATCTGACAGGCAGGTCTTAGGTTCCAGACGGTAGCAGTATTTTCGACACTAGCTAGACGGGTCGAATTCAGTCGCTGTTTTCAGGAGAATTCTAGCGGCCGGCTGCTCTAGTCGGTAGTTTTCCGTAGTTTCTTCCGTAAATATCTGGCGAATGTCGGAGCAGTACCCTAACACCCTGCCACGGACGCGATCTATCCTTCCTCTTCCTTGACCTATCCTCACCCTTGTCACTTACATGCACTACACTACCATATATGCCGGGAGATCGACCGAGGGCACAGAGCTTGTCCCGGCTTGTGTGGTGTCCTGCTGGTGGGAAATACCTGGTTGGGTAAAACACGCTAGCCGACGTTAGGTCGGCGCCGGATATGGCAATACAGCGTGTCATGACCACCTCCCGAGTAAAAACATGCACCACACTTATGGTACTAATGAACATAGTAGTTGACGTGCCCAGAATGACTAACAATCTATCAATCAATCATTACTCCACACTAGCGCATCTGCTAAGTTTACACCATAATCTGCCTGTGTCTGAGGGACTGGAACCGGAGGAAACCCACCCTTCAAATTATCATATAAATACTTTCAATGCCACATCTGGTGATAGCTTAAATGAAAATCCATTTCCACCTTTGATATTCGAACTCCCAATCAGCAAATCATCAGATGCGAACTCGCTCTTCATATACTAACAGTTGATTTCTTCTCACTTTAAAGAAAAACAACACAGTAGCTCTACGAAGTTAGCGGCCCTGAGGTCCTCTCCGCTAAAAATTCATGTTTATTTAAATAGAAATTTAGTAAGGCAAAAGCAAAGATATTTATCTACTGTTGTGGATAATATGGTAAAGTAGAATAATACCTAAGAATAAATAAAAATGTACTACTGAAGGGGTTGTAATGGTTTTTAAAATATTCTCTCAATTTAAACTACCATTCATAATGCGTTAAATCTCTTTGATAGGCCCACAGTTCGCAAAAGCAACACAAGAGACCTTGCTGAGCCGTGGTTTTCTCGATTTTTCCCACAAGTGGAAGGACTGCGTGATTCAGTTGCGTAGTTCGGTGCACAATCCGCCACCACCGGCGCTCGAAGCCAGAGCCTCCCGATGTTTGAATACGTAGCGTCGTGCCACGCTCAAACCGCCGGATGTTGAACAAAGGGAGGAGTGATGACGCACTGGGACTTTCCGTGGACGTAGCGGGCCCACAGCGGCTTTGGGGAGGAGGCAATGGGGGCGGCGGCCTATATAAGGCCAGGAGAACAATGCCCCAGTCTTCTTGCGCTAGCGGCGTTGGCGACAGGTGAAGCGCGTGTCTGTGCGTGTAGGTGCACTAGGGTGAGGGGCCGGCAATTCATTGTCGTGACTAGAGAGACGCGTAGATGGTCTCAAAGTAGAGCGGCTTCATACAGGGAACATCGGTGGTATGTTGCGGTGTGGTAGCCGTTCTTAAATTATCTCTCCTTGTAGTGGGTCTATTTATTTAGTTTATTGTGAGCAAGGTAGTTGTTAAATTGAGACTACGGTCTAGATTGTTAATAAATCTACTGTTTTACAAACCACTCTCGTCTGTGTTCGATTACACCCGTATGACGCCACAAACAGATGCGGACCCAATTCTAGATGAACCGTGTGGAAAAATACTCCTACTCATTGCCAGCATGCTCTACAATGTTGACTGACAGCGGTAGCCCTACTCTAACAAGCAGTGCCGGCGCCTGACATGGGCAGATCGGGCGATCACCCGACGCCCGCCGGGTCCGAAGGCAATGGCCCGGTGATGGAACTAATGGGAAAATAATAGCAAATAATTGGAAAAGAAATTATAACAGGGAAATAGTTATCGTAGTTTTATCAGTTGTGGTGCAGTAGTTAAATATTTCATAAAATTTTGAAATATTTTTTTGCCTTAAATAGTTAATTAGTTATTACTTATCAGGTAGATCTCTTTGAAATGAATCAATGACTGTAACTTTAAAATATATTCGACTGAAATTCATATTTATTAATCCATGTTTTTAACAAAAAGTAATTTTATCAAACAGAAACAAAACACAAAACTGTTTTGGCGTTTTAAGCTCACCGTGAAAATAGTATTATTTGATGGCTAAATTCTTTTTTATAACTATTATTTAAAATATATTTCCAAAAACCTTTTTTTAGCTTACAAGTAATTTTTATTTTTTGTTGAAATAAAATAACGCATATAGAGTCTTAAACCACTATCACTTTTTTTGTGTGTGTGTGTGTGCGAAGGTACATTTCAGGACTGCCCTGGACCCAAAATTGTCTAGCTCCGGCACTGGTAACAAGTCTTCTCTTTCATGGTACAAAGCGATGTTGCCAATACCGGCCAATAGCAGTCGAGCATGATGACGTCAAACAAACACGATGTACGGTGTCAATTGTGAGTACAGCCGCTAAAATCAGTACACGTTCCAACGCTCTGAGAGCCCGAAATGAAAGACGATTCCTTTACGGCGAAGAGAAAGTTACCCCTCATCCTTTAGACACAGAAAAGCCCACCGTTATTCCTCACTTTGAAACGAAAAGGGCGTAGTACCCCGCGCAGTTGGCGGCCCTGCGTTTCTCGCTTCTAAATGCCATGTTTATTTCATTAGGAATCTAGTTAGACAAAACCAAGGATATTTATCTACAGGCTCCGATATTTACTGCAAGACAGCAGCGTCTTCTCTGTATTCGCATTAAGGCTGCAACGAGCTTTCCATAGCAATTAAAATGGCGGATATATTGCATCTGGCGCCTTTTAGCGGACTCGTTATTGCTCCATTACAATTTCAAGATGGAATAAAATGGAACTTTGGAAATTGTTGGGGGTAATATATTTGAAGCATAACGGAATTTTGAGAGCGGTATTTCATTAAAGCGTAATGTAGCTCGGTTGCCATTGCACGGAAACTTTGTGCGTGGCGAGACGGCGCTCTGGGCTGGAAGGGGAAGTTTCAACAACTCGTATAAGCAGGTCAACGCGGACGAGGCTGTTCGAAATGAAGAGGCTCCATCTGCCTTCACGTTTTTCATTTCGGTGGTTGAGATAAAATGTGGGAATTTACTGTGGTTTGAGAAGATCTCAGCAAGAGAAGATCTTTAATTTGAATGTGGTTATGAATTGAATCATGAATACGAGTTTATTAAATTCATCTAAACAGTGTTCTCTCCTCTGCTGATATGAAATCTCATTGAATTAAAAAAGGAGGAATGAAAACTATCTGACTCTTCGACAAGCTAAGGATATGTGGTTACGAATTTTTAGAAGTAAATCTTAATAAATTCACACTTTCAATTTACGAAGGTTTTATTATCGATTTTAGTATGTAAAACGCAACCTTTTAGAATGTTGTCAACATTCCATTTTTTTCGATTCGAACACCACTCTCTGATAATCGTAGGCGTACAATAGGGAGAGTATATATAACTAGGAAATCAAAAATACAGCGCAGAATTATTATAGCAAAATGGTAAAATTTATATTCTTGAATGAAAACAAATTAAAAATACAGAACCATCATAAAAAATTGACACAAGACTTAGCTTGAAAAACTAAAATCTTTTCAATATTCACAAATTACAGAATTACAGAATAGCCTAAACAAAAAATATATCATAATAACATATCAGAGGTATATATATAAATGGATGTTGATATTTATAATAGTGGTAAACTCCGACACCGTGAGACCGATCTCAAAGAAAGTTGGCACATCTACGTGTTTTTTATCTACTAGGTTTATGTGCTGTTATATTAGCTCCATTAGATGGCGCTGCAGAACAAAATTGCGCTTCATTTTAATTCAATTTCCATTCAAACTGCTATCCACATGAGCTTCATTGATGCTGAGCATTGCCCTGTAATGCAGGGCGAGGCCGAGAAGATCAGAAAGAGAGAGCGAGAGAGAGAGAGAGAGAGAGAGAGGGAGAGAGAGAGAAAGAGAGAGACACGAAGGAAGAGAGAGGGAGAGAGGCGAAGAGACGAAGGGAGAGGCAAGGAGGAAGAGAGAGATGAAGGCAGAACAATGTCTACCAGATTCCGCTAGTTCTATATATAAAAACAGATTTCACCGATTGAACAGAAAAATTTGTAATGGAAAACTAAAAATCGTAAACGGCATAATAACGGAAACAACTTAAAGAACACGAACCACAGTTTACGGATGAAAATATATATTCAAACCCTTTTAATTTAACTGAATTAATGTTTAGCTCTTGTATGGGTAAATATTCAAAAATGAAAAAAAGATAATGAAAAACACAAAAAGGCAGAGTAAGAACGAAGAAAAAGAAATATTTTTAAACAAAGGGAATATATTTTAAATAATTTTATTTAATTTTTATCTTATAATTATTTACTTTAATACAGTTAAAGTACTATGTACAGGCGGTGATAAAAGTTTTTTTCTGTTAATATTTCTTTCATCTAGTATTATGCTTTTGAAGTGTTCTTCATGCAGTTTTCTGTGTCTCTAACTTAATAATCCCCAGACCTATTAGCAATTTATTGCGAAAATACATATAAATTAGGATATTGTAGTGCTATTGACATTGATCTACACAGAGATCTTTGAAGGCTATGATGGTGTCAATTATGTGTAAAACATGTTGATGATTCTGAGGATGTTACTGCTAATTATAAGCGATTCCTTAAACATATACATTACAATATTTGATCTATAGAAAATGTAGTATTATTTAATTTAAAACGTTTTATACTTCCAGTGTTCAATTGACAACCCGACGTTGTACTATGGGTAAATAAGTAACTAGACCATTGGAGAGCAGAGCGTCTTTAACTGAGAGCATTCTCCGTCATTAAAACGAGCAATAGCTATCACAGAGATAATTTTTCATGTATTTTCTTCAATTTCAAAAATTGCTTTGCATTCAAAATAGCGTAAAACCTAAACAATGACGAAAAGTCGTCAGCAAATGTCCACGTAAAAAGATTCAGTTAAATATTTAAAAATAAATAAGTTTATTCTCTCAAAAAAAAACCTAACTCAACTAAAGTGATCATCTGCCCCCACTACAGTGATTCAGTTGCTAAGAGTGAGCGAGAGCAGCGCTCGCCGGCGTGCTGGCAATTGCGGCATTAGCGTCGATAGCCCTGGAACCGCGTGGAGAGGCTGGCGCCGAAGGGCCAGGAGGGCCTAAGCCTCTTCTCTCGAGGCCTCGACGCGTTTCGCGCCACCTCAGCGGGCGGTGGTAGCGGTGACGGTGGCACGGAAAGACACGATCGTCAACGAGGGGAGTTGGTGACGACGGGGAGTTGGTGATGAAGGGCAGTTGGTGGCGACGGGCAGTTGGTGGCGACGGGCAGTTGGTAGCGAAGGGCAGTTGGTGACGACGGGCAGTTAGTGACGACGGGCAGTTGGTGACGACGGGCAGTTAGTGACGACGGGCAGTTAGTGACGACGGGCAGTTGGTGACGACGGGCAGTTGGTGACGACGGGCAGTTGGTGACGACGTACAGTTGAAGGGGTCGGGCAGTTGAAGGTGACGGGCAGTTGAAGGTGACGGGCAGTTGAAGGTGACGGGCAGTTGAAGGCGACGGGCAGTTGAAAGCGACGGGCAACTGGCTATTGGGTAGAATGCTATTGGAGGCAAGTATGAGTGGTGATGGGTGTTGTGTGGGGACTGAATGAACGGGTGAGAATGTGGGAACGGGGAGAGGCGAACAAGGTGGAGCGGGAAGGGCGAGGCGGGATAGAAAGGTTCAGAATGAGTGGGAAGCCGTAGACTTGAGATGGGAATGCCGGGTCGTGGGGGAGGGCGGGCGGGAAGAGGCAGCCACTGCAGGCAGAGAGCGCGGGGCGCCAAGCGAGGCGAGGAGGCCGCCCCTTGCACGAGCGCTTGCGGTACCTCGTGGCCCTCGCAATCTCATTTCTGCGCAGCGGCGCCGGACGCCGCACGGCCAGCGCTTCTCAAAGCGACGCGCCGCGGGCGGGGGCGGGGGAGGCGGGTGGGGGCGGCGCAGGGTGGAATGGGGGCGAGTTAGGCCGCGACGGAGCGGATAGGCCAGGTGGTACGCGGAGAGGCAGCGGGTTGAGGAGCACAGGGAGGCGAGGAGGCGCGGGGGTGGTGCGAGACGTGGACGGGGGGGGGGCGAGTTATAAGCCGCGACGGTGGCTACGCGCAGGTAGGCCAGGTGGTATGGGAAGAGGCGGGTGGGTGCGGAGCGCATGGGGAGGGCGGAGAGGAGCGGAGTGATGCGGGGCGGGGCGTGGAACGCGCCGGCGTGGGGAGGCGAATTAGGCCGAAACGGAGCTCGTAGGGCATGGTGATGTGGGGAGAGGCTGGTGATTGCGTAGCACAGAGATGCGAGTGGGGCAGGGCGGTTCAAGGCAAGGCGTAGGAAGAGGTGGGAAGGGGTGGGGCGGAGTGAGGCAGGGGGCGGGGTGGGAATGAGTTGGAAGGAGCTGGGGAGGGCGGCACGCAGTGGAGCGAGGCAGAGCGGGGCGGAGTGAAGCGGGGCGGAGTGAAGCAGGGCGGAGCGGGGGGACGGGGGAGGCCGGCGAATTCCTAAAAGCGAGCGCCGATGCAACAGCAGCCTTCGGCCTTGGCCGGCCAGGAGCCGTCCGCAGATGGGCGGCGGTGGAAATTGTCCGCAAATGGGAGAACACACGAAGAAGACTCTAGAGGTGGGAGCGGCGCTGCAGTGGATAGTGCAGGGCATAAAACACCACAGAGGATGACAGAGGATGAGGTAATGAAATAGTCAGGGAGAGAAAATAAGATTCCTATTCCATTATTTAGATGCAAGGTTTTAATGCGGCACTGTGAAATGTGAATCGGAGCAAACAAAAAGGTTCGATCTCACATTTTGTCGCTTTTGAATTGACAGTGAGAAACTGTTCATAAAATATAAATTAAACGTTCCATGCATAGACGTTTGTTGTCTGTGATCTCTGTGACACCTGTAGAGTGTATTTCAACTGTTAATTTTAAGAACAAGTGTTCTATATTGGGAACATAGTACGGTTTTGCTTGCTCTTCAAAATTTGAAGCCCCTGGACATCGAAGGTTTTTGTTTTCTATCATTCATTTGTAAATCCATGAAACCAGGAAAGTTATATGGACCCTTTAAATACAGAAACTGCAATTCGTTATTACAAAAATCGTATATAAACCAAATAATATTTGGTAAAACAGAATGAATACATGTTGCATGATGAGTGATTATTTTAAATATTGATGGCTGAAATATTCAATTGCGTAGGATAATAAAGCTTAATCAAATTATTAGTAATTGTATGTTAGTAAAATGTAAATGAAATTATGTATTGTCTTAAATGTGAAGAGCCTTCTTTGGCACCTCTGTACTATTTATAAATTTCAAAAATGTTCTTGAGAAGTAAAAATGGGTACTATAATACGTGTTAATATGAGAAATTGTAGGTTTCCGTGGCCAGAGTCACGTGATTGTTCAAAAAGGAATTGCATATTCTGAGAAAGGCCTGATGTAATCAGCCTTAGGGAAGACCACGACAAGATGGTTGAGATGTCAGCTTCACAGTCTTCTACGCGGACTGCCAATACACTCCCAAGAGTTAATACATTATACAACTACTCATAATCAGTTAGGCCACGTTTCTACGTATGATACAGCCTAACACGATTAAAGTAGTGTTTTAGACAATTTTAAATAAAGAAAAGTCAGAATACTCTATTATTGAGTAAGAACCTCTATAAAATCATTGAATAATAATACAAAGTGATGTACAAACTATTTTCGAACTGCATTTTTTGCCTCTCTCAAGACACGTTATTCTTTTATAAGTAAAAATTTTGAGGCAGTTAACCTGTGAACGTAGGGAAAAAAAGTAAAAATCTGTTTCCCAACACCAGTCCATCTCGGTTTTACTTTGAATTATTCAAAATATACAGTGAGGAAAAGCTATTGTACTCGTACGTCAAAGACTTCTATCTGACAGTCTGTTCCATTGGTATATTAAAGTTATATTTTTCAAGTTCACTTTCTCGCCTTATTACGTCTACGTAGTAAAGAGAAATACTGTAGTGTTCCGGCGGAAATTGACAATTTTTCCACAGTAAAAATCGTATTATTGGGCCCTGGTGAAAAAAAAAGCTGATACATCGTATTTCAAAATGCAGTAAATTACTTGTAACACGTTGTGTAGTCAGAATCCACGTTTTGGTGGCCCTTGATACCGAAAAATCGATTGAGGACAAAACGTTTGTCTCTCCGTTCGTCTCTGGTCAACGCTAGCACCTAAATCATTGAAACGATTTTTTCCAAATTTGATATTCCCTAATCTATCTGAAGGAACTGGAGTTCCTCAGAGTTTAAAACACATATTTTAATTTTTCTCGGTACAATTTATAAAATAAATATTTTCTCAAAATTCACTCTATTTTTTTTATTAAAATTTATCCTTTAGTAGCTGTATAGTAAACGGTACAGTTAAGTTTGTTGCTGACACTACAAAATGGTATTAATTACTGCCCGGAGATACTGCCTTAAAGTAGCACTTTCCGAGTGGGCGAGGAGATTTGAGCACCATGTCAATGTTAAGAGCTATGCCGGTGGTTAGTAGAGTTAGCACTCTATCGGTAGGGTCTCCCATGCCGGAAAGGTTTTGAGGGAGGGGACAGACGAAAGAGCGTCCCACAACGTCCTATCATTCCCAGTACCTGCCCAATACATTCTCCCAGCCTCCACAAATACACACTAGTGTCATCTATGCTGCCTTTTCTTCAAGTGTAGCACTACTTCCATTTACTTACGCCACACGTCTTATATCTTTCCTATCAATGACCCTTGACCAATTCTTGCTTGTTTCGACCGCGAAGCGATTAGTTCAAAAGCTTAGGAAGTCACTTATCTTTTTCCACTTAACTATTACTGTATGTTCTCTTCTAATCACCCTTCACTTGGGATTACTAGAAGTGACTGCAGGCTCAGATGCAGTAAGGTGGCAGCCTCATCACTGCGCTTACCCTGCGCAGCGCTCGCAACGCGGCCAAGACTCACAACTACTGACAGTCCTCGAAGATACTGCCGGACCTCATCCAAAACGACAACAAAAGATAAGAACAAGGCTAAACGAATTAAGGACTCGGAATCATGGAATATATCCACTTGGAATGTTCGTGATTTAGCACACAAAGAAGCGGAACTCGTTAGTGAACTTCAAAGATTAGACGTAGACATTGCAGCTGAAACAAAGAAAACGTTGATGGAAAGTATGGGCCTACAAACTTACCTCTTATATTACTCAGGTGTCCCAAGCAAAGAGCACCTGCAGGAATGGAAATTCTGATCGAGAAAACTTTCAAAATAAAAATACGTAATTATAATTTCGTGAATGAAAGATATCTATACATCATCATCATCATCGACAGCAAGGATTAGACCTCTTGGTCTGTTCCGTCTCAGAATTGTTCATGCCATCTCTTCAAGGGACGTCCTACACTTCTTTTTCCTTTAGGTACATATTGAAGAATAGTTTTACTTATTCTATGTTCTGGCATTCTCAGGACATGACCTTTCCAGTTTTCTCGATATTTCTTTATGGTATCTATAACCGGTTCAACATTTAGTTCTTCTCTGATATCTACACTTTTTTGTGGTCTAATAGTGAATATCCTGCCACAAAACGAAGAAATCTCATTTCTGCAGATTCAATTCGGCGCAGCTGATCTGATGTTAATGTCCAGCTCTCACTTCCATAAAGTAGTAATGGCAAAGCAATAACTTTGTAAAATCTGAGAAGAGTTTCCTTTTGCGCATTATGATGTAGAGTTCGCTGTAGCGTTCCACAGAAATATGTGAAGTTGTTCAGCTTTATTTCCATATCCCTTGATTTTATATAATTAAAATGATACCCAAGATATTTAAATTAATTTACTTGTTCAATTATTTGGTCATATATAACTATTTTTGCTCTTAAAGGTTCAAGTCCTTTAAATGCCATCACTTTTGTTTTACTGGGTGAGATTTTCATACCATACTCATTAGCAACCTGACTTAACTTGTGGACTGCTATTTGAATTTCATATTCAGATTTTCCTATGATAAGCTGGTCATCGGCAAAAAGTAATGTTGGGATCTCGACATTATTAATCTTAAAAACATCATTTAAAGTCTTCAACCATTTTTTATTGATCACGTCCATATATATATTAAAAAGCGTTGGCGAGAGCGGGCATCCCTGTCTTACTCCCTGGTTTATATATGCTGATTCTGTTCCATTTCTTAGCATTCGGATCATGATTTTATTATTTCTGTATAAGGATTGAATTGCTGTAATAAGATGGAAAGGGAGTCCAATATTTTTCAGTGTTTCCCATAATAATCTTCTTTTAAGGCTATCAAATGCTTTTATGTAGTCAATGAAGACATAGTATGTCGGTAGTTTAAATTCCCTTCGCTTTTCGGTAAGTTGTGTCAGTACAAAAATACAGTCTGAGCATGATCTACCTTTTCTGAAACCATGTTGTGTTTCAGATATTTGAGTTTCAACAATAGGCACTAATCTTTGATTGATAATTTTTGCATAGATTTTATAACAGGAATTTAGAAGACTTATACCTCTATAATTTGAACATTCAGATTTGTCGCCTTTTTTATATAGTGGGTAAACTAGGGCTTCATTCCATTCTTCTGGCACATATCCAGTGGACCAGCAGATATTAATAAAGTTAAGAAGTCTCTGCGTAAATTCATTTGATGCATATCTGATCAATTCCATGTTTATATTATCAGTACCAGGTGACTTTTTATTTTTGGTTGTGTTAATGGCTGTTTTCAACTCATCCATAGAGATCAGATCAGTAGAATTACATATATCAATTTTAATTCCTCTCTCTTCTTCTTCGTCTTCAGAGGTCCATAGCGATTTAAAGTAATTTAACCATTTACTTTCTGAAATTATATTTAATTGAACTTTATCTCTTTCTTGATTATTTAAATATTTTATAATTTTATATGCCTTACTTTGGTTTCCAAATAAGTCATGTTCAATTTCGCTAACATATTTTTTCCAACTTTCTCGTTTAAGCTTACGGACTTCTCTTTTAACTAAAGCAGATTTTCTTTTATATTCTATTCTATGATTCATATTCCCAGAGGATGAGAGAGTCTTTAAATACGCTTCTTTTTTTTCTTCAATTAGTTGTTTGATATTATCATTCCAAAACCTTAGCCCTCGTTTTGAGAATTTCTTTTTCCTTGACCCTATTGCTTCTGCTGCTGCCTGTGTTATAATTTCTTTAATGTTTGCCCATTCTTCATTTATATTGTTACTTACAGGGTTAATAAGATTTTTCTGGTTGAGTCTACTCTGGTATAAAAGTCTTATGCTATAATCTTGTAAAAGGTGAACATTAAATGTTTCTATTTCTGGTTTGGGTTTTAAGATGGTTTTCTTCCATCTCTTTGGGAACATTATGTGGCATCTTACTAAGAAATGGTCAGATGACACATCAAAACTTCTAAATACTCTTACATCCTTGATATTTATCCAAGTTGTCCTTATTGCTATTGGTCCTTATTGTTTGCAAGGACGTAATCAAGTATAGAGGCGGATCCACGTGCTGTTCATGTGAATTTGTGAATATTTCGGTGTTTAAAGAAAGTGTTAGTAATTCTCAGCTCATTGTACGTGGCAAATTCTATTAATTTCTTCCCATTATTGTTAAGTGTGTATTCACCTTCTGTGCCTACTATATCTTTTATAGGGGTATTCCCTACTCTTGCATTTAAATCACCTAATAAAAGAAGATAGTCATTTTTATTAATCTTATTTATTGCTGTCTGCAGTTGTTCGTAGAATTTTATCGCATCTTGGGTTCTCCCCTCTTCTGGTGCGTACAAGGCAAAGACTGAAACGTAGCCTCTATCTACTTTAAATCTCATTGTTATTATTCTTTCGTTTATGAAAGTATACGATATTATTCTGTTTTTCAATGTTTTTTTGATCCAAATAGATACCCCAGCCGATGCCCTCTGTTTTTGGGGTACTCCACTGTATATCATTATATAATTTTGTAATTCTGATGAGCCCTGTAACTTTTTTTTGGTTTCAGTAATTGCAGCAATATCAATCCCAGCTTTATCTAATTCCTGTTCTAATTCAGCTTCTTTATTTGAGAGAGCTCTAACATTCCATATTCCCAGCTTTAATATTTCCGATAGTTGTCGTTTATTCGTTTCCTTTTTCTTTGCATATGTTGGCATAGAGGAATCTGTCCGGCATGAATCTTTGAGAAATTTAGCCGAGTGATGTCCCCTGGCCGCGTTGCAGGCGCTGCGCAGGGTTGATAGATTGTATAATGAAGACGAACGTATTATATTCACGTGTATACAGAAGTGCCTATGTAGAATCCGACTATTTTCTTTTAACATCTAAAATAAGAATTTCTTCAAAATGGTTAGCAAAGAAGAAAACTTCAAAAAATCAGAACATAGCTGCTTCAAAATACATATTTTAAGACAAGTCAGGATACGGAGAATATACTGGAGAATGTAAAAATAAGTAGATCATTTAAAAATTAATATCAATGTAAACCAAGAATGAATGGATCTTAAAGACTTAATCATTAAAGCAACTCAAGAAACTTTAGGGAGAACGCATAAACGGAGGAATACCAGAGGCCTAAAAATTTGGAATCAAGAATCAAACAATTAATAAAGAAAAACTAGAAGTGCTACAGACTTCTACTACAGGCACAGACTTTATCATATTTGTTTTGTATTTCCTTTGGTCTCTGCTAGCGACTCCGGCTTGCCACAAACTCCTGCTAACTGCCATCTATCGCCGCCCAAAGTACATTTTTTTGACATTTTCCTAATTTTTCGGTTTCCTAATCGTAGACCTGAAATATTTTAATTTATTACAGAAACTTGTCCTAAATCGCAATTATCTGTGAACAATTTCGAGACGGTTTTAAAAAACTGGCGTTTAAGTGCAACTGTAAATTCGAAAATTGGAGCTCTTTTTCACAGATTTTTTGTGTTTCCGAAAAACTTCATTTGAGGTCATTTTAAGTACATAAACTCACAAATACAACAGAGTTTACAAATAGCAGGAAATATGTATATAAACGGCGTGACAGATCTTACAAAAAATTTACATTTGTGTAATTGTTGAAAAAAAATTCACCGAAATTAACTTTGCGTCATATTAAAGAGTGCTATTACCACTATCCATTCGAAATGTTTAAAGAAAAAATATCGTGCTGTATAAGGCTAAAACGTCATCATTCGTGCCGTAAAATGCCAGATAATGAACGATTTCTTACAAAGGTCGTTTATAAAGCTGGTATACAAATTTTATTAAGCACTGTAAATTAACTTCGAAATAGACGATGATTTTTACGACAATTAACAATTCTTAATATTTTCTTGGACAGATAAACGTAAACGCCGAAAAAGACAGTATCCTTCACGCTACACAGTAAATTAGTTATGATACTTGCAAAAGTCAGATAGTATATTTATCATTTTTGTAGAAAATTAATATTACTTTTAAAAAATTAACCAGGAAATTCAGAAATAACTACATTCTTTCAGTAGAAGGATAAGTTAAATATTGGACGTGCAAACTTGTGGCAATATGAAATGCATTGAACAATTATAATCCGAACTCCATTAACAGAATAATTATAAATATTATGTATGTTTAGTATAGATGATTTTTTTAAAATTTGTTTTATCAAGTTACATACATACGTTTCTAAAATAAATAAATATGTTCCGTGAACAATTTCCCCTCTTAATATGGAAATGGAACGTTAAGCAAGTGGCGGTGTTTAACAGGCGAGAATTCTCGAGTGGGTACGCTAGAATCTCATACCTCTGAGAAGTAACACTTCAAAGTGTCAGATTTATTTTTTAACCGTTATATAAAAATAAAGAGAGGCCGTGCTGTTAGAACGATCTGAAGTATCAAGTTAATCACCCGACAAAAACCCTCTCCGCACTTCCACGAGACAAGCGCATAATTTACTGAAAGGCGCCTCCGATAGGCTCTTTAGCGGCTGAGCCGCCGCTGTGGGCAGCTCTTTCCGCGCCCGGTCTGTCAAGGGCGGGGGCGGGGGCGGGACGGGGAGGGGCGGGGACCCCGAGGGAGCGGGTGCCTGCGCCAATTAAGGGCGAGCTGCCGGGCGTGGGCGTGGGCGGGGGCGGCGCGTTCCGCCGGCGCTCAAAGCGCGGCGCCACCGCCGCCGCCGACTCGATTAGCACTTGACGCGCGCCGGCCATAATGGCTGCTTTGCAGCTTCCTTTGGCCCCGCCCCCGCCCCCATCCCTCCTCGCCCGCGGTCAGCAGCTTCTTCACGCGCCGCGCCGCTCGCAAACCGCCCACGCTCTACTTATCCTCGGGCGGTCCTTCCCCGGCGCAGGTACAGCCGTTGCGAACACGAGCTCGCCCCCGCGATACCTTCTCTTACAGCTATCTCACTCTCCCCCTTACAGTGTTACGGACGGCCAGAGTTGTATTTAAGTTTTGCGGGGCCTTCAAGTACAAAATTGTGTTGCCCCCCCCCCCGCCGTAAAAATAGCTCCATTTTTTATTATATAAAAAAACATATTTCATTTCATGTACGTTCTGTGCAAATGAAAATGTAAACTAATATTTTTTATATAAAATTTTACGTGTATTATATTTTAATAGATGAAACCAAGAACGGTAAACAATTAAGTGACATTTCATAAATTCTGAGTAAACTGTTTATATTATTACTCAATATTATTGAAAAGTCATAGTGCTTTACTTCATCATCAGAACCACGGCATTTCAATTGTTCAGTAAAACCACAAAATTACATTGCAACTGAAATATAGCCAAAAATAAACACGTTTTTCTCATTCAATTTATGAAATGACACTTATACCATTCTGGTTTTCACCCATCATTTATAACTTTAAAATTGAAATTTATTTCCGAAGTGCAGAGCCCCTCATGGAAGGGAGCCCCCAAACAACTGTTGGTTTTTCTCGTATCCCGCCCTGTGTACGTCTAGACACGTCTCTGTTGTAACTTCTGATATTGGACTTGTTACACTGTACAAACAAACAGCATCGTGAGAGTTATATGTAATTACGTTGATATAATGTAGTAATGTTCTTTAACAGTCACTTGTCAATTCCGGTAACCGGGGAACATTAATAAGGGTGATAACGGTGCACCTCGGTATAAAATACAATATAATTGAAGAAACGTTTTATAAACGTAAGAACTAGACATGCATGTATTGGAAAATATACCACAACCACATTCTACAAGTGGGTAATGCTAATAATTTCAGCTACTGCTACTACTGCTTTCCACTTACCCCACGTCCCTGTCCGTTGTCCTCACAATTGAGGTAATTACCAGTAAGAACCCATCATGTTCCATGAAAACTTTCTAGTGCCGTTTGGTAGGACATTCACATCTTATTGATCACATAAAACTATCGGAACGAAGAGAAAGCTATCGATCAGCGCAGCCGACCTCTAGATTTTCCCCTCCAGACAGAATGAGGAAGAAGGAAATTCTCGCCCATTTGTTAGGACTTTCGCTTGGTATTGGGCGGATAAACCTATCGGAGCCGGCCTGGATGGCCGCGGTCGCAAAGGCTGAAGGGCCGCAGCTGCCTCGTCTCGATGGGTCGCGAGGTCGAATCCCGCCTCAGGCATCGATATTTGTGTATGTTCGTGTGGTCCATACGTGTTCTTTGTTCCCCCTTCAGTTAAAACAGTCAACAATTGACATTATATGACCAAGTTGTTAAAATGCTAAAAAACCTATTAGACCACATGTAAAACTATGGATCAGTTAAACCCACCACTCCTCCAGGTAGAGGCACAGGTCGACCGATATCGACTGTGATGAAAATCCGCCACGGACGGGACTCGAGCCTCAGGACCTCCCGGTCGGAAACGCTGCAGGGTCAACAGCTGTTGCCTTGAGCTATCTCATGCGATCTTCATCCACTCAATACCCCACCTCCACCTCACCCTTCCCCTCTCACTCTCTCGTTCCACCGCGGGCCGTTCTCTGGGCCTCCGCCAGCACCGGCGTGTCTCCGCCCGCGTCCGCCCGCAGCGCTGCCACCGCCGGCGTGGCGCGGAGCGGCGCCGTGCGGAGGGACCCGTGCTCCCCGCTCCATAATAATTAACACGGTCGCTTTGCGCCCACCGCCCACCGCCCGGCGGCCCACGCGGTGCCGGGGGGCGGAGGGGGGCGGGGCGAGCCTCGGGGGTGGCAAGGAGCATATTAAATTAGCCACATTAGCGCTCTAAAGCCGCGTTATCCAATTGGCGTCGGCCACCACCGGCGCGGGCGCCGAGCGCGCGCGCCCGTCACGTGACCTGCGCGCGGCCGCGATTGCGCTGCCCCTGGAGGAGGCGAGGGGAGCCACGGTCTGCGGAATGCGCCACACTGGAACAATGGGGGGTGAGGGGGAGGGAGTGGAAGGGCAGCGGCCGGCAGTGAGAGAAAGGGATTTGTAGCGGGTTGTGATTGTGGTTTATGTTTGTTTCAAACGCTTCGTGGTAGTCTTCGCGGTAGTCAAACGCGTGTGTATGTAAATGTGAGAGAGTGGAGAGTGTGAGTGTGAGAGTGTGAGTGTGTAAGTGTGAGTGAGTGTGTGTGTGAGTGTGTGAGAGAATGTGTGGGAGTGGGAGTGTGTGAGAGCGTGAGCTTGAGCTTGAGTGTGAGTTGTGAGTGAGAGAGATACAAGGTATAAAAAAAGAGAAAGAGTATGAGAAAAGATCAATTATCAAAGATCAATTATCAATTATCTATCGTTATTTATCTTTTAGACTACTCTAGTTTTATTCATGGACACCTGAAAATCAAACATTTTTAGGACGTTTTCGAGATATGCACAAATCCAACATTAGCATAAGTTTTGTATTGATGTGGGTGGCATTTTAAGGCGTTTTTTGCAAGGGAAAAGAATAAAAATGTATATTAATTAACTTTTCACTCATCCTAAGATGCCCAACTACGTCTTATCTATTCCTTCATAAATTAAGAAATAAGTTCTTAATAGTGTTAACTACTTTTAAAACAATAAAATAATACAGGGAGAGGTTTAAGCTGATGAATGATCCACACATCGCTTTATTGTTTAGGTTTTTGCCTGCGCAAAAGAGAGCCGGCGTTTAAGGCTGTCCTCCGGCCGATCAGAGCAGGGCGAGACTGGCCGGGCCGGGCCGCGCCGCGCCGCGCTCATAAACACGAAGGGCCTGGCCTCGTGCATTATTAGCGAGAAGCCCTGGGGCCCGTAAGCTACGGGGGTAGCGCTGGGTCCGGCCGGCCCTTAGCCCTCGCCTTGCGCAGGTGTCGCCCCCCTCCCCTCGCGGTGCGGCCTTTGAAGTCATGGGGGGGTGGGGGCGGGGGCGGTTCGCAGAAGGGGATTTAGGGAATAGGGGTGCCGCACCCTTGGTCTCGCGAGTACGGCTAAGGGCGATGGCGTAACGCCTGTTTCACACGCCGATACACGTATTTTCTGTATTTTTTTAATTAAGCGTTTCACAAAATGTAAATTCTCACAGCAAAATTCGGAGGTTGAAAACACTATAAAATGGTACATTTTCTATTCTCTTTAAATACGTTTACGCAACAACCAATCACCATTCGACAATGCCGACTACACCAGCGCAACCGGAGAGAGAACTGCGAAGCACAAACAACAAAATGCGCTCTTTTAAAATACTTCGCAATTCGTGACCGAAATTACATACAGCATCAAAACGATGATGATCCTACCTCAGAATGTCGCTAGTAATTGTCCGTGAATGGTCGAGGAATGAGCATATCCAGATGAGAATGGGAAGTATCCTCACTTGTACATGGTTACTGACCCTTAGTATTATAATTGTAGTGTAAGACAGCCCAACGGGTTATTTTCGTACACGTATTGGTGTAAGGAATTTTAATACACGTACCAGGTGGCAATTTATGAAACATTTGACGGGAAGAAAATAAATGTTTTGTGGAAGGAAGGTTTCATAAAAGTCGTTTTTTTAAAATCTGATCGTGTGAAACGAGCCTAAGTAACGACTTCAGGAATCATTGCGGTTGCTCCTTAAGGAAACTAGAACGGCATTCTCTCCAGAAAAAAGTCAATCATGATTAACTTGTTTTCAATAATTAACTGAATACATTTATTTCAATTTTAAGGATAATACGCACGGAACAGTTCTATTGTAGGTCAGCATCCCACTACAGACCAATTTTTTCATGGAGGTCAGAATACGACTAAATATATAAATTTATTTCTGACTTTTCCTGCAAAAAATTTATGATCCACCCACTTAGCATTCAAAAGGTACATAAGGCAGAACACGAATAAATTTTCTCATGTTTTTTTCTTTCTAGAAATTTGTGGTACTGTTCCTTGATGCTGATCAATTCTGTCAAGTATTTTTTAAATGGATCATAAAAAACAGTATGCTATTTGCAGTATGCATATGTAGAAGAAAGAAAAATTACCAGATACTCGTACTAAAATTACTCGTATATACGCACGTCGAAACAGTTTTAAACTACCAATAAGATACAAAAACATATTTTCTTACTAAGCGTTCAATTACAAACTATCAAATATTAACTACACTTACTCAAACTAGATAATACATGACTACCGGTCGTAAAGCCATTCGTCTATCCGATACGATATTTGCACAAATTGCACATTTTCTTCCGAGAATAAGAAGAAGCGATTATACAGATTGCAGGAGTTTGTTTCGAGAAATAAGACAATCGCCGTTATTCTCGCATCACAGCCAGAACTCACTTCTATGTAGTAGCGGGCGGGAGCAGACGAGTGTTGGCGGACCGGTCATGAGCGAAGGAAAGCGCAAAGGAGCACCCGAGGGGGGGGGCGAGTTAGGTGGCAGTGACGGCGGTGGGGGCGGGTGGCGAGGCGAGGTGGAGGCGCAGACGGGGACGGGGCAGAAACAGGGGCAGGGACAGGAGCCTGGGCGGGGTAGGGCAGGGCGGTGGTAGTGGTTGGTGGGGGCGGAGGCGAGGGAAGTGGCGGGGCGGGGTGGTGGCGCAGACGGGGACGAGTAGGCGTCGGGGCGGAGTCTGTGGTGGGGGCGGGGACCAGCACCGAAACAGGGGCGAGGGCCATAGTGATGGCGGAGGCTGTGGCTGTGACTGTGACTATGGTGATGGCCGGGGCTGAGGTGGAGGCTGTCGCTGTGGCGATGCGGTGGCGATGCGGTGGCGGTGGCGGTGGCGGTGGCGATGGAGGCGGCGATGGCGGAGGCGGAGGCGTTGGCGGTGGCGATGGCGGAGGCGGTGGCGGGGGCGGGGGCGGGGGCGGTGGCGGGGGCGATGGAGGGGCGGGGGCGGGGCGGGGCGGGGGTGGGGGCGGGCGGGGCGAGGGCTATGGCTGTGGCTGTGATTGGCTGTGGCAGTGGCTGTGGCAGTGGCAATGGCTGAGGCTGGGGCTGTGGCTGTGGCAGTAGCTGGGGCTGTGGCTGTGGCGCGTGCCGTGGCCGGAGCGGGGCAGCGGTGCTGGGGCGAAGGAGGGGTGAGGCGAGACGAGACGAGCGAGTGAGTGCGTTCCCAGCAGTCGAAGCGAGCAACCACCGCCCCCCCCTCCACCACGCAAGGATTGCTGGGTAATAGTTTGCCGTGGCGGCGCCCAAGGCGGCGGGCGATTGGGCCGGTGGAGCGTGACAGTTGCCGGGCGGGGCGCGCCGCTCGCTGGCCGCTGGCCCTCGCGGCTCCGGTGGCGCAAATAATGAAAATGAAACAGCTGCTGCATTGATTAAGCGCCTCCGCGGAAGCGACGCCCCACAGCCGAGAGCGGCGCGCGCCCGCCCCACCGCTCGCGCGTTTGCCGTTTGCGTGCTTTGATGCGGAGGAAGCCTCAGGAGGCAGCACTGCACGCCTATCAGCAGCAACATAGCAACGTGCGTTAGATAGATATAGAGATAGATTTATTTCGCAAATAATTAACAAAAACTGCTGGCAAGTTTACTACTACTAATAATAATATAACGATAAGACAATAATAATACAGATAATGACAATAATTTTAATACTAATAGTAATAGTAATAATAATAATAATTATTATTATTATTATTATTATTATTATGATAATATACAGGATATAATAATGATTGGCAAGCAAAAATAAAAACTCATACGATTCACAGTAACAGAACAGTTAAGACCAAAACAAAATGTAATAATGATTAAAGTATTCAAGTCACTAGAATTAACACTTTTTGGTTGTTCTTCATTTTTGAATTAATTTAATGTTTTTGATATTATATCTCATTAGTAAATGGAAAATAAAGTTTCTCGCGTTGTTTATATTGCAACAAAGCAAATTAGACTATTGTCACTTGAATATAAAGTTTCGACCTCGCTTGGGTCGTATTTACCTTCTAATGTGAAGTGTGACCAGAGTGTTAACATGTGAAAACCATTAGTTTCTCATAATGGCAAAGAGAGTTCCTAATACTACTATACACAGCGAGGGTCGCGAAATCATTGCCCGTGTGATTGAAATATGTGATAAGGAGAAAGAAGATAAATGTTTAAATTTACTTTTAATGAAAGCGAGTGAAAGAGCCTCCGAATACACAGGAATTCGACTCACCACCATCAAAGCCATTCGGAAAGAAAATAAAAAGAGTAATGAGAATAGCCCAAATCGGAAGCTGAAGTCTCCTGGTCACGTGGCAATTCTGTCCATGTAGATAGTTTTGACCGGTGTGTCATTAGAAATACGATTCTTGATTTCTACATGAGAGAAAAGGTAGTGCCGACGATGCTAAAGCTTCTTCCAATTATTAAGGGAAAAATTAAGTTTCCTATGGGCCCAAAATCTTTATTGCGGGTTATGAAATCAATGGGTTTTAAATGGAAAACGTGCCAATCAAAGCGGCGGGTGCTGATAGAGAGACCGGACATAGTGGATTGGAGATCCAGATTCATTGTTCAATTGAAACAATTTCGAGAAGAGAACCGAGATATCATCTATGTGGATGAGACATGGGTTGATAACACCCTTAAATTTCAAAAGTGCTGGCAGAGTGATAACGTTTGTGGTGTCAAAGTGATGGGAAATGCAACAAGTAGACTAATAATTGTTCATGCAGGGGGAGAAAATGGATTTCTTTGCGACACGTGTCTAATCTTTCGAGCTAGTAGTACTGTGAGAGACTACCACAGCCAAATGAATGGCATTAATTTTGAGAAATGGAATCCTTGACAATGCTCCATACCACAGTATGGAAGTCAACAAAACGCCGTCCGCATACTCAAGAAAAGCTGACATGATTGTATGGCTTCAAAGAAAGGGAGTGCATTGTGAAGAAACTACGCGTAAGACTGATTTGTACCGATTAATTGCACCTCTCAAACCACGGGCTAAGCAGTACAAGATCGATGAGTTGCTAGCAGCACACGGACATACAGTTGTACGACTCCCTCCCTACATGTGTGAGATGAACCCAATTACATGTGTGAAATGAACTTGCTTGGGCGAAAGTAAAGCAGATATTTAGGGAGCGAAATGTAACAGGTGATATGTCAGTTACCAAGTTGCAAGAAAACATTGAAACTGCAATACAAGAGGTCACCGTGCAGGACTGACAAGGATTTTGCAGGCACGTGGAAAAAATAAAGTGATTATTGGGAAAAAGATAGTATTGTACCGGACATCACTGACGAAATAATTAATTTGGACTCCGACAGTGATTCATCAGAGAGTGAAGCCTGCAGATCATCATCAGATTATGAATAAGTTAAGTTAGATACTAAAATAATCATGCAAGAAAAACGTCGGCGATCGTGAAATAAAAAAATGTTTTTCGCGCGGCTAGTAGTACGGATGTACTCCCCACCACCGCTCCGTTTCTGGGAAGAGGCCTAGGTCCCTTCCGTCCCGCGGTCGGAGAACTCAGTCCCGGACAGTAATTCTGGAACCTAAAGTTGGCTAGATACTTTTGTGCCTTCTATTTACTTACACTATTTTAATTCAATTTAGTTAAGTAGATATTAAGATATTTTTATGTTTCATTAGACCCTTTTCTGCATTAACTTGTTGTATATCTATAACGTGGGTCAACAGTCGTGGTTTTCTAAGTCAAACATGTACAGAAAAACTAATCCACTCGTCATATAACTAATAAATACTACACTACAACATTCAAACTTAGAACCAAACCTCTGTCGTTCTTACACCATACGATACGTTCTTACACCATCGATAGGTAATTATGATTATAATATCAAAATAACATTGTAATTACATTTATTAAAAAATTGAAATACTCATATTTCAAAATATCACGTCGCTTTAATGCAACAAGCAAATGAAATTCCTCAATGCGGCACAGAATCACTTTTAAAAAATTTTCAATCCTGAGAATCATGTAATTACGGACGCTTGTAAGTGATAATATTCTTCTAAAAGTAATGCATCTTTAATATTACTTCATTTTTTCACTCTTTCTGTCGTTATAGATATTAAAATATTCTATTTTAGTATAAGAGACCCATGAATACGTATTACATGATCAAACTAATAACTTTTGACAAAGATTATTCCTTTGTTTCAAGTAAGGAACAATCGAAATTGCGTACCCTGGTATATTTCAAATTATTTTGTACCTCTTCCATCTCAAGTACACAAGAAACATTGCTGTGTTAAATTTAAAGCAGATGAGAGATTAATTGACAGAAACTCACAGCAAAGTGTTTGATGTTCACCGACGCTTTAGCGCCAGCAACGGTTTTAGCGCCAGACCGTGTTTTACAGAGTGCTCGGAAATTCAACGGCCACTGAATAAATCTTTTGTTACTATGCAAATCTTCCGTTGGTATGTAAATTTTTGTTTGTCCGACACATTTACGTATGCCGATAATATTAAATTACATGCTCATCGCTCATAACGCATACAGGCGTGTGCAAACACTCCAAATGTTTTGCTTGCGACCCTTCGCGCCGACGTTTCTGTTCAATTTGGTAATGAGCTCAATAGATTAATGGTTTTTACTCCCCAAAGACATGTAAGGCCTAAGAGGGCAAATGATTGCGAGTAATTTCACGTCTGTTGACATGGCAGCTACATCACATGTTCAATATGACCATAAAATTTGAAGCCAGTGTAAATGCAGAAATAGTGTCAACGCACTTTCACGCAGCAATTGCTTCCAAATGTGTTTTAAATTGATGTAAATAGTCGTGTGGTGATTTCGAAATAAACGCGCTGTAAAAACAAATATTTTCAGCGAATATTTTAATTTTCTTTCGCATTCGTGACATGGAACGACACATGACGATTACTACCAATATAATAACCTAAATAAGTTCAAACATTTAAACTTTTTTCTATATTTACATCAGATCTGTATGCTCTTCGGTGGATAAATATTTGTTTCATTGTTCACAATAGTTGTTAAAACACAGCATTTCTTCTACTTACTCATCTCTTAATTTTGAATTTGTATTCAATGAATCTTGAATTGTTTAAGTCGAGGTTGCAATCAAGATAATAAGACAGAACATTGATAAAATGTTTTGATATAATAGTGATGGATTTGTTAGAATAATGAGAGGTTCTATACATATTGATCAGTAGATAAAGAAAGCTTACGCTGTATGATGTTATACCACAGTGAATGGTTTGCCAGTGTCTTCCACTATATGTGTGGTGGTAGAAATGATTGATTAATGACATTTAAATGGTTAACAAAGGGTTGACTCGTATGTGATACGTGCAGATATGGACACAAAATGTTTAGCAAAAATGTCCAAGCCCCATGCCGGACTTAATTAATTTATGTTTATTTATTTTTTAACGTCAAAAACAGTTAAACACTCTGCTGTGCTGTGTTGATGTGCTCCAGGGATAAGTGTGTGCTGTGCATGTTTTATTAATTCTGGGATCCCAACCTGAAATCATTTAAATTTTAAATCTCCATTTAAATGAATTGAACACTAAATTAAGTTCTTTACGCTACGCTTTCTGAATTCTTTCATATTCTCTCCTGAGATATGGCATAATATTCTGGGGATATACATCTTATAGTTCCCAGACTTTTAGATTACAAAAACGAAATGTACGAATAATAAGTAAATCCCACCCACGTGATTTTTGTAAGCCTCTTTTTATTCATCTAGGTATTCTACCATTACGTTGTCTCTTCATATGTGAATCAGTGGTTTTTGTCAAAAATGACTTACTTAAGGGCGGGAATATATTTTCAGCAAACGCTTTTATCTATAACTACAACACTCGACGTATTAGTCATATTCATCAGGTGACAGTATCAACAGCTCACTACAAAAATATCACGTATAAAACATGTACATTATTTTACACCTTGCCAGATGACATTAAACGATTAAATTCGATATAGAAATTTAAGTCCCAAGTAAAATCTTTTCTGATGCACAGCTTTTTCTATACAATTAGAGACTATACCGAGCATCCAAAAGGAAAGTAATATTAATTTTAACAATGACATTTAATGTATTTTATACCATTTGGATTGTATAATTGTAAAGAACCTGTAACAAGAATTGTACTTCACCTTCTGGTTCAATGACCCCATCTCGATCAGGTTTTCGTCCAGTTTCCCTGATCCTCGAGCAAATGCTGAGATGTCCCTTGTTTTGCAACTTCAAATTAACTTCTCCCAATAGCACGTCACACGCAATTTTTAACTGTTTTTGACGTAAATAAATAAAAGAAACCATATACAAGTTTAATTTTTAATACCAAGTTACGTTTACTTGGCCATGCAATTCGCATACACGTTCACATCTCATAGTCTCCGACGCTGTGTAATATATTTCCAGAGGTACGAAGAGGCACTCTTAACTGGACTTTACAGAGGTACTAAGAGGCAGTCTTAACGTCCATCTTAAGAATTTTATAGTCCGCCAATCTTTCAGAACAATTGAAACAAACGAGTTCAAGTTCGTATCCACTTAACGGAAAGATATTTGTATAAATTCAGTCGTAACAGAAATATATGTATTAAGCAGAAACGTATAAAAAAGGAAAGAAAATTAACGTTTTGAAAAATTTAAATATTCAATCAAGAATCTCAATTTCACCTTCCTTCATTAACAATCCCTGAAAAAAAAACGGCCCCATGTTGAATTCTTTTATTGATTAGTTCCTACATTTCCTGTTTCCTACCCGCATTTTTTTGCATTGACTTCTCACAATATTTCATAAAATAGCGGCCTCCTAGGCGGTCCTTGTAGGTCCATTCCTTAATGCAGTATTTATATTTCTCCTTTTGTAGTTGTTAAAGACCTTCAAAACATGGGTAAAATGTTTCTGAAAGTGGACTTTGGGAATTATGTTTTAATAAATATCAAAACTATTATGGAGGTTCCATGATTTCTACATTCCTATCCATAAAAGATCAGCATATTTATTATTTATGTGTATTTATTCTAAGAAGATGGCATTTTGAAAATTTGAATCGCATCTTAATAACGGTTATTCGATCTTCGCCTAATGATATTAATAACTAAAATAGTGCTTGGTAACGTGAAAACACTTTTCGCTTGAAAATCGCGTTTTCATACGTACGTATCCTGAACCTGCTACAAACTCTCAATCTTACAACTAGCACATTCTGACTCCCACCCCTACATTATTGATAAAAGTTCTTTTCTTCCGACCACACATCAGAACCCAAGACTAAACACTCGAGTCAAACAGAAGGCGAGGTAATTGCCGAGCAATGCCACGCACTATTATGGCACCCATCCCTTTCCCCCCACTCTCCATCACGCCTCACGCATCTGCCTCACGCTCTACTCCTCACTTCCACCCCCCTCCGCCTCCAACTACCCCCCCACCTCGTACCCGGCAACTCTCCGAGCGTATTAACTCCCGCCGGGTCGGTCTAAATCCAAACCCCTCACGTGCAATCCCGGGCGTGTTTGTTTGGTCGTCGGTGATTAAAAATCGCAAACTATTTCACAAGGCAAATAGAAAGAAAGATATGCACCTCGCAAAACAAACACGACAATGAAATACAAATTTAATTCCGCGCGCGCGCCCGTCCGTGCGGAACCCGCGGGACGACGCAACGCGGTGCGACGACGCGGGCTTGGGGATTAGCGGGGCGCGCTTGCAGCGCCACGCGCGGCGCGCAGGGCAATTACGCGCGGGCGGAAGCCGGAAATCGAGAGCGCGGGGGAGGGAGGCGCTTCCGCCTAAGATGGCGGCGCCTCCGGGCCTTTGTGCGCCGCAAATGCGCGCCGGGGTTGCACGCAGCGCTTCGCGGGACGCCAGCGCCGCTCCTTTGAGTGTGTGTGTGTGTGTGTGTGTTTATGCCGAGGGGTGCGCACGTATGCTTTCGTGTGTGTGTATGTATTCCGGGGGTGCGCGCGTATGCGTTCGTGTGCGTGTGTGTGTATACGGGGGTGCACACGTATGCGTTCGTGTGTGTGCGTGCGTGTGTGTGTGCATACCAGGGGTGCGCACGTATGCGTTCGAGTGTGGGCGTAAGCGTTCGAGTGTGTGCGTGTGTGCATGCGTGCCCCCGTGTGCGTGCGTGTGTAAGCATGCTCGTGTCTGCGCGCTCTTATGCACGCGCTTGTGTATGTACGCGTGTGCGTGCATGTGTGCGTTTGTGTGAGCGTGTGCGTTCGTGTGTGGATGAGTGTGCGCGTTTGTGTGAGTGTGCGAGCGAGTGTGCGTGCGCGCGCGGTCGTGTGTTTGTGCGCTCGTGTGTGTGTGCGCGCGTGCGTGTGTCTGTGTGTGCGCGCGTGCGTGTGTCTGTGCGTGCGCGTGCAAGAACAATTAACCGAGAAATAAACCAGTAGTCGAGTTGTGTAACTTAGGTGCTTTTTTTTACTTCTGTGCTAATTTTTCCTCTGCGATCAAATAAATTCATTTCTTCTGTAAATAATATACAATTAAATGTTGCTGCAGTGTTTATATGCTTCAATGCATATTTTTGCCTGCATTTTTTCGAATCAACATTAGAGTGCTTATTGCGGCTCAACCATTTGGAATATCCCTGTAGTTTATCAGACAAAATATGCTTAAAATTGCCTTGAGAGCTTATTCGCGAAGTTTCTACGATTCCTCTCCGGACACACACACAATTATATATATATATATATATATATATATATATATATATATATATATATATATTGAAACCCAGAATATGTGTTTCATTACACTAATTAAATCATTAGTGTAAGAATTCAATAGCTATTCTGGACTACGCGGTGCGAGCGCCGGGCGCTGCGAGCAGCGGGCAGCCGGCAACGGTCGCCGCCGCCACCGGTGCCCGCCGGGAGGCGAGCGTGAGAACGGCGGGTACAAGCGTGGCAGCGCGCACGTGCAAAAAGTTCGTTAGTTGGATTGAGGCGGCCGCCGCCGAAGGATGTGCCGACGTGCGGCCGGCGAAGGAGAGACGTTAGCAGAGCGGCGACCAGTGCGGACGTGTAGCGAGGGCTCTCCGCTAGTGAATGGACGCATGTAATACGCGACATAGTTATGTGATTAGGAATCGCAAAGTAATGGACATGTAAACAGAACATTAGAAGTATCAGTATAGTAAAAGATTAGTGTTGGTAAAATAATTGACGTCGCTCTTATTAATTGGTGCGGAGGGAACATTCTTGAAAGCGTGCGGTACAGAACTGTGACCAGTATACGGAGTAGGCGGGGGTCATGTAATTAAACCCACTAATGGACAGTGATTCGAGGAAGGTGCGCAGCCGAGGTATCAAGATCCTGTTCGGGGAAGAATTGTTGGAGCATCAGCCGTGGATGATCACCACGCCATCTGCTGCCGACGGCCCGCAGCAGTAGCAGAGGTCGACAACCCTGTCGGCACGAGCGGCTCGACGAACTTCATAGGTATTCAAACGGGGCCCCGAAGGTATGAAAGTTGTATTTTACTCTTAATCTTGGTACCAAGGCGGAGTATAAAAACGGTGTCTGATTATGTAAATAGTAACTTTGATTTAAAATAAATCTTGTCATAATTGTATTTCTATGTATGAATAACTTCCCCAACGTTGCACCGACTTATCCTAGGACCCATTCACGTAAAAGACACCCTCTCTTAGTGTTATATTGCAGTGAAGATACCCGGCACCACCAGGTATGTCACAGCTGGCGCCCGAACATGTGGATAACGTATAATTAAGAAATGTGGCCCTAGGGAAGTTGGTGAAATGTTGGAAAATAATGTGCATGTAATTGATGTATAGTAATGCAGGGTACAGATGAGAAGCAGGCAGTGCAAAGTGTATTATTATAGAGTACAAAAAAATAACAACACATGTGTTAGCAAAAACATGCACAAGTCAAGTAAGCATAATGAAATGTTGATAATTACAAAAATGTTGTTGTGTAATTAATTGTGGGCTGACATAGGCAATTATTTGTGAGCATCCAATATATAGTTAACATTGTAGTTACTGAGGTTATGAAGGCTATACATGTACATGTTACAAATAATATAATATAATAGAATTCCAAATTTTGTAAGACATATTAATAATATTTGAACTGCTTGGCAAAATTTTTTATAATATGGAAATCAAAGAAATGGGGAAGTAGTAATAATTTGTATGAGAATATAAAGGTGGTTAATAGTGTTGTTCAAATTATGCACAAAATTGTTTTTTGCTGGGAACATTCACTCAGTAGTGCATTATCTATTGGTGATGGTAAAGTGTGGGGAATTTATTAGAAAAGATACTAGGTTGGGAAATATATACTAGCAGTGTGAATGGTTGTTGTGAATATCTATATGATATTATTGAGGAAAATTCAGGGAGGAGATATGACATGCAAATGTGAATGATGATTATGTACATAATATAGCAATAAGTGCGTTGAAAAGTAATTTCAATTAACAAGGGATTTATTATAATCTGAAAGCATTTTTGTGTAATAGTATTAATGAGTCTATTAGCAGTGTATATGTGTTTCAATGGTAATAATATTATGTACTGTAAGGATTATGTTTATGCATTGGTAGGTGAGTGGAAATTTATATGGCTATTGAATTAGTGTTATTGTGTTTTGGTGGTGAGTAAAGATTGTTCGTCATTAATTAGCAATTGAAATAGGAGTGAATTAAACCATTCACGAAGAATATATAGTGTTGTGGCGGGTATAGTTAATCCATAGGATAACTGTGGTATCGTTGGTAGGTGAGGCAAGAGGAAAATTTGTGCGGCATTTCAGTGTAGTGAGAATCGATCGGACAGCTCAAAGCAACAGAATGGAGGCGCAAAATGTAGTGCTGGACCGGGAGGAGCAGGTAGATGAAGTAAGGGAGATAAATGTAGGAATCGATAATAGCATACCATCGGAAAGCAGGGATAGTGGCATTGGAAGTCGGTTAGACGACACGTCAGGAGATAGCTTCAATAAAGAAATAGAAATCACGTCAACGCCGATGAACCAGGCAGCAGGAAATCCGAATCGGGGGGGTGGAGAAGATACTAATTTAGACATACTACAGATAATAATGATGATGCGGGAAGAACAGAAGAAGGCGGCAGAAGATCAGAAGAAGGCGGCAGAAGATCAGAAGAAGGCGGCAGAAGATCAGAAGAAGGCGGAGGAAGAACGGGATAGGAAAGCAGAGGAACGAAGTAGGAAGCTGGCTGATGAACAGAATAGGAAGATATTGGAAGAATTGAATGGAAAATTTGAAGAGCAGAGTAGGAAATTAGACGAACAGAAATTATTTACAGAGGAACAGATTAGGAAGCTGGCAGAAGAACAGAATAGGAAATTAGATGCAATAGGGGGGCGAATAGGACGCGCTGAAGAACAAATTGAGCTAACGAAGAATGAGATGACTAAGATCGCGGAGCGGGTAGAAAGTCACGAGCAATGGACCGCCGAAGAATTAGGGAAACAGAAAAAGGAGTTAGAATCCCAAGTAATCAATCTGGGGGGAGAATTAGAGAATAAGCTATATCAGCGATTAGATGATAGAACCGCTATGCAGGACGAGAAAATTGAAAGGATACAATTGGTAGTCAAGGAAGAAATGTTGGAGAACAAGAGGGAATGCGAGGAGAAGGTTGTGTCATTACGAACAGAGATTGAACAAATAAAAGAATGCAAGGCATCCCCAATCGCAGCAAGCGGGACGGTACCATCTACCCCTCCAAGATCACTAAAATTTTCAGGTGACGGGAAAGAGAATCCATGCATATTTATGAAGGCAGCAGAACGACATTTAGATGTTATCAATACTTCGGAAAGGTGTAAAATACAATTATTATATTTAATGTTAGAAGGCAACGCAAGGATATGGGCCGATACATTTGATAAGTTTCCCGAATCAGTAAAGGCATTTAAAGATCGATTCCTTGAGCGGTACTGGAATGAGGAAATTCAAATTAATTTTAAAATTAGCCTGATGAATAATCATTACAACCAGTCCATGGGAAGTTTGCGGGAATACGCAACAAGGCGTATTATGGAATACAAAACGCTATCCCCACCGATGAGCGATCAGGAAATAATATGTGTATTGACGAGACAGTTCCCAGTCACAGTGCAGAATCTTTTACGTAGTGTGCAGCACACCGACCTGGAAAGATTCCAGAATGTGTTAGGAGGGTACGACTTGACGTTCGCAGGCGTACCAAAGAACAGAAATGAAGGGAATGTTAATATGGTTAGATCGGAACGTAACCAGGGGCAAGGGAATGATAGGAGCAATGATTACCAGAGAAACCAACGCGGAAGAGGGGGAGACGGATGGAGACCAGAGCCGGGGAACCAGAGACCGGACTGGAATAGATCTAATTCAAACCGTACGGAGACGCGAGGTGGGGGCGGGAATGCACCCGACCGATTAGCACAGCCTAGCACAAGTAGTGATCAAGGACACTATTTAAACTAATAGAGTCCGCGGTGATAGGTGGCCCCATTGCGGACGCGGAAATCGATGATGTAAACGCGGTCTCCATAAACGCTATGCAGCCGGTAACCTACGATACCCAACCGTGGCGGAGATGTAAGAACTCAGCGGTCAGAATCAGGAAATGTCCCACGATATCGATAGAATGTGAAGGTATAATTAAAGAAGCTTTAGTGGATACAGGGTGCACGACTACAGTAGTATCAGAAGAAATGTATGAGGAGTTAAAAGCAACAGGAAAAGAAGTAATGTGTTTGCCTATGAATAGGGCGTATGTGATTGGGGCAACTCAGAAGAAGTCAAGCCCCATCACAAAACAAATCATGTTTCAAGCCAGGATTGGCAACCAAGTATATGAGATGGTGGCCCTGGTAGTCAAAAAATTATTGTATTCGGTAATCATAGGGACGGATTTTCTGGTCGATCACAGAGCAAATATAGATCTAGAACGGCAGGTGGTAGAACTGGGGAGCCAGGCGGTAGGATTTGACTTGGGGATGGACGAAGAATACGAAGCGTGTACGGGCGTAATGGCAGAAGATTCATTAGAAGAACAGCTGAGGCAGCAAACGGAGAAGCAGATTGAGAAGGTTACGGAAGAACAGAGTAAAGAATTAGGTAAACAGAAAAGATCCGAGGAGGAACAGAATAGGAAGGCGGAGGAACGGAATAGAAAACTAATAGAAGAACAGAACGGGAAGGTGGTTGAAGAACAGATTAAGAAGCCGGCAGAAGAAATGAGAAGAATCACAGAAGAACGGAATAGGAAGTTCATCGAAATATGCGAAAAACCATATGGGAAAGCGGAGGAACTGGATAGGAAAGATGAGGTGCTAAAATTTCAATCATACCATCAAGTAGATGCTAGGGTAGCGGTAGCAGATAGAAACGAGGGGATGACGAACCAAATCCATGAAGAAGTCAAGACAGCGGAGGGCAAAACGGTGGAGGTCCAAATCGAGACCGAGGAGGATGTTTATAAAGTAAAAGTGAAAACGAAAGAACTGAAGTTAATAATGGAAGAAGAAGTGGAAATGAAAATAGAAGAAATGGAGAGTATAATAGAAGAAGAAATCGTGGAAAATATACAAAGGTGCGAAGAGAAAAGAGTACAAGAAGAGTTTAAACAGGAAGAAGACGAGAAAACGTCGCCAAGTGTCAAGTATGGGATGACACAAATTATGCCTCCAAAGTCGATGAAATCTCTGGGAGATGGGACGGAAAACCCTAGGGTAGTTCTGCGAGCAGAAGAACGGCACCTAGCATCAAACAACATATTGGAAGGATACAAGATCCAGTTATTACACCCAATGTTAGAAGAGAACGCCAGGACATGGGCAGAGAATTTTGGTATATTTCCGAAATTTTTGAAGGAAGTTGAAAACAAGATTTCTGTACGAAAGCGGAATGAAGAAACCCAAATAAACATCAAGAGCGACCAGAGGAATAGCCATCACAACTACATCACGGGAAGTCGTAGTGAATACAGAACGAAGAGCGTTATGGAGCCAAAAACATTATTTGCTCCTATAAAATATCAAGGAATTATTTTCATGTCAACGCGACAGTATCCTGTCACCGTGCAAAGCCTACTGAGCAGAGCAGATCATACCGATTTAGGAAAGGGTTTGAAGATATTGGAGGGGTACAACTTTATGTTTGCAGACGCCCCAACGAATGGGAATGAAGGAGACGTAGGCAGGTCAAGAATGGAGCGAAGTCAGGGGCGAGGGAAGAGTGATGGTATGGTCAACAATTGGTACAAACGTAGAAGAGGTCGCAGCTGGAAATGGGATGATACTTATCAAGATGTGTTCAACACGTTGGAAGCTATGTCCTACAACTGTGAGTTAGGAAATCACTGTCAGCAAAATGGGGATGAACTGTCGCACAAGAGACAAGACATAGTAGGACATTACAAGCTTCAAATCGGAAACCTGGTTCAACATGGATGGAAAATAGTGAAGTGTAAATAAGTGTAATGTTAGGGTGAATAATAAGTAATCACATGTTAATTCGATTTTAGGTTATAAGTGTATATAGGGCGTCGAGCAATATGCAAGAGAGTGCAATCATCGGCAGTGACGATGTTACTGGTGTGAATTTTTCTAAAAGCGGGAAAAATTCAAAAAAAGAAAGGGGGGGGTGATGAAACCCAGAATATGTGTTTCATTACACTAATTAAATCATTAGTGTAAGAATTCAATAGCTATTCTGGACTACGCGGTGCGAGCGCCGGGCGCTGCGAGCAGCGGGCAGCCGGCAACGGTCGCCGCCGCCACCGGTGCCCGCCGGGAGGCGAGCGTGAGAACGGCGGGTACAAGCGTGGCAGCGCGCACGTGCAAAAAGTTCGTTAGTTGGATTGAGGCGGCCGCCGCCGAAGGATGTGCCGACGTGCGGCCGGCGAAGGAGAGACGTTAGCAGAGCGGCGACCAGTGCGGACGTGTAGCGAGGGCTCTCCGCTAGTGAATGGACGCATGTAATACGCGACATAGTTATGTGATTAGGAATCGCAAAGTAATGGACATGTAAACAGAACATTAGAAGTATCAGTATAGTAAAAGATTAGTGTTGGTAAAATAATTGACGTCGCTCTTATTAATTGGTGCGGAGGGAACATTCTTGAAAGCGTGCGGTACAGAACTGTGACCAGTATACGGAGTAGGCGGGGGTCATGTAATTAAACCCACTAATGGACAGTGATTCGAGGAAGGTGCGCAGCCGAGGTATCAAGATCCTGTTCGGGGAAGAATTGTTGGAGCATCAGCCGTGGATGATCACCACGCCATCTGCTGCCGACGGCCCGCAGCAGTAGCAGAGGTCGACAACCCTGTCGGCACGAGCGGCTCGACGAACTTCATAGGTATTCAAACGGGGCCCCGAAGGTATGAAAGTTGTATTTTACTCTTAATCTTGGTACCAAGGCGGAGTATAAAAACGGTGTCTGATTATGTAAATAGTAACTTTGATTTAAAATAAATCTTGTCATAATTGTATTTCTATGTATGAATAACTTCCCCAACGTTGCACCGACTTATCCTAGGACCCATTCACGTAAAAGACACCCTCTCTTAGTGTTATATTGCAGTGAAGATACCCGGCACCACCAGGTATGTCACAATATATATATATATATATATATATATATATATTTATATATATGAGAGAGAGAGAGAGAGAGAGAGAGAGAAAGAAAGAAATGGTGAGTATGGGTGTGCGTGTACGCCAAACTGCGTTAGTATGGTTGTGAAAGTTTGAGTGTGGTATGCTTTAGAGGAGGAGGGGGTATAAAGCTCTGAGGCAAGGGAAAGTGAGACGGGCTCCATTTTATAGCCAGCAGATCCCGCGAGTAGGATTCTCCTTTTGAGATGGAAGCATGATAAATGGAGGTCGTAGTTAATATGAGTATGTGTATGTATGTGTGTATAGTTTGCGAGTGTTAAGTGTGCGTGTGTTTGGTGCGCGTGTGTGTCTTTTAGTATGTGTTTTAGTGTGTGTTTAGTGTGGGTGACATTGTGAATGTGCTTCGTTCCTTTCTTCGGAAGTTTTTTTTGTGCTTCTTGTTAGCGCGTAATGTTTTCCAGATCTACTGAGCAGGTTCATAAGAGGGTTCCTTATAGGGCGTGGAGAGTTGCAAAGCTTTGTATGATCAATGCATTCCTGGTGTTCTAGTTGACGTTCGCCTGACCCCTTGCGGGGTCTGTTCGAGTCTCTTGAAGGGTGGTTATGCTTGGGTTTGTGTTGGATGTTTTTTTTTACTCTTCTGCCCCGTACGGGAACGAGGATTTAGAATATGCTTAGTGGGTTATTCTATTAATGCAATGACTTGTTATTTTGTTAGGATTTTGGGCGATGGAGAGGGGTGGGGACAGTGTCTGAGCGTGTGTAAATGTGTGTTAAGTAGAGGGGCAGAGGACCAAAGATCATCATAATAAAACAAGGAGCTGAGTGAAGGAGTCGAGATGAGAAAGATACAGCAAGAGTGCGGAAACATGATGCCCAGCAAGCTGCAGAGCTAGTCGCTTTGCTTCTAAACCACAATTGCATGCGTGTGGGCGTTACTAATTCATAAACACTTAGGCGTTGGCCCATCCTCTCTGAGTGAACACGGACTTACAGATCGTCAACCCTTTCCATAGAAGCGGATGATGAATCTGTAATTACAATTTTGTACGTATTACAGAATAATTATATAAAAACCAAAGATTAAAGAAACAAGGGAAGTGAAATAAAAAAATTAAAGGACAGCATGAGACCAACTAACAGAGAAGTAATACTGTACAAAATATACTTTCAACAAACCAAAAAATTCGAGAAGGTGATAACTCTTCAGACAAACATGAAAACCTGGACAGTGTAGCCTAACAAACACATAATTATAATGCACTGTTGAACGATTCCCCCTTGACGCGCGAAGTTCTAAAATTAAAGTTGTTCTTTCCCTCTCGCGTGAACGCGAGGCCCTCTTTTGATACCACGGCGTTTATTAAGTGCACAATAGCCACAGCAGGAGGGGCACACGCAGGCAGAGAATAGACACCCGCGTGCATTTCAATTTCGCAAAGCCTATTGTCACAAGCGTTGCTCGGAACCCCACGGCTCGCCCAGGCAACAGTCCCCTGGAGAGAGAGAGCAACGATATGGAGCTGGGAGACTCGCCAGCTGGTACTTCACATGCCACGTCTAGAGTTCGCTTTGGAAAGGCTGTGACCTTCACGGTCTCGCACGGAAAAAAATGTAAGAACCTCCGGAGTAGAAGTTTCAAATTTCGGAAGAATAAACACGTTGTATAAAACGGAAATAACATGTTCATTACTTTCATTACGCATGACAATACTAGGTTTCGTGACCTCGTAATTTAGAGGGGAGTACTCTATCGATTTTAGGTCAAATATTATAACCGTTTTTTAATTCCCAACATTTGTCTTCTATTGTGTCTGCTTCAGGACTAAAACATTATATGTATATCTACTTGAATGCTAGCTCCCAATGCTATACATATAATTTGTTATTGTGCATTCTATTACCATTTTACAATATACAGAATTCCCTGCCAGTTTGAATCATCCTGTTCCCTCTCTTACGCGTACCACTCAACATAAATCTGTTAGTCACTCACTTCCTCTCATCTCGCGAAGATTGTGTTCGACATGTATGGAATTATGTATTTTGTATTAAAATCAATGTGGCTTTTGATGGCTCTTAAGAACCTGGTCTTAGTTGTTGCAGGCACATTCAATATTTTAGAATTACACACAAAAACTAAAACCTATATACAGAGGGTGCCAAGAAAATTAATACAGATTTCAAGAAATAAAAAAAAAACTGTTTTGACATTACAAAGCTGATTTCATACAAACAGCAAATGATGATCATTAATCTAGACTTCTATACGTACAGAAGTTTTAACAGATGCTCCAAATGCCAACTATCGGCGTCGAAACACTTCTGAGTAGTTGAACTAGTGTTCGAGCAACATTTGCGGATTCTCTACGATTGCAGAAAATATTGTTTTACTTTATTCCCGATCTACCGCTAGTGTAGCTTATTTTCTATCGTTATTCAGACTTTGCCAAAAGTAGAAGTCCAACGGAGTTAGATATGGAGAATGCAGTGGAAACGAAGGACAGGACGACATGTCCGAATGAGTTTCATTCAATATTTCGAGGCCTTCACTGTCAAGCGTGTTCCAAGAATAATAAGAATGTCATGCCTAACCTCTCACAACGCACAACGAAGCAGCGGACGGCCTTCACGTAATGACCGAGAGCAGCGGCGTTTGCGTAGAGTTGTCAGTGTTAACAGACAAGCAACTCTGCGTAAAATAGCACCTGAAATCAATGCGGGACGTACGACGAACGTATCCGTTTGGACGTCGCGGGTTAATTTGGCTTTAATAGGCTGAGTCGGAAACCGCGAGAAGAAAAGGGTTCGAATCAGGACGAGAAGCATGCGTGAAGCAGATGAAAGGAGGTGACGTGTAAGCCGGAACTAGTTCAGGAATTGCGAAAGAAGCATATAGTGGCTTAGCATATAGTGGCAACAGACAAATAACCGAGGCGGCGATAGTGCTTGCAATGTACTGAACAATGCGAAATGCCGACATAATGTTGGTACGATGAGAAACGGAAGTAAAACTGACGGAAGTTGACGCGCGTTACGCGTGGGTAACGGAGAAACTGTTGAAATGTGATTGATGAGTGGTGTCAGACTTACCGATTGGTTGCGTGGTGCGAAACACGTAGATCAAAGCCTACTACGGGCGGAGAGTTCGAAGTGAACATATCGCCGCCGTGCATGCTGTTAGTGTGGTCGGTGTATGGGAGGTAAAACTTGGGATGGCCACATGGATTGGCCCCGTGCTGTGGAAGTGCACGAATGCGAGGACGTGTGGTAAGTGCGTAATCTCAGGTGTCCCTGGATCGTGCAATAGCCGAATGCGAAGGTGATTGCGGCGGGGGAGGGAGAAGCTGGTGGTGGAGGGCAGAAGCGGCTGATAGGGAAAGCAGCGGCCAGAGCTGTATCATCCCGTCCGACCCGCGGACCGACGGAATGACACGAAGATTCCGACGACAGAAGACAATCTACGAAAAACTTAAATCGCACGGAATTGAATCGAATTGAATTGATGCCTTATTTTACGTGGCGAGACTAGGGCCATCAGTTCCGCTCTTCCGTCTGACCACATAAATTTCGCTACACTCATTTCACTAATTAGCGGAGAAAGGAGGTATTTCTTGGCCGACGAACAGGCGATTTGAATTTAGCTCAGAGGCGTCATTTAGGCTTGAGGATCTTTTACTAACATGGGACAGCCGGCTTTACTTCCCCTCCGAAGGAAAGCGTACGAAGTATTTTTTCGCCCATGAAATTCCACGTCTTCGATCGGGTATGAACCCGCCGTAGCGGACTGTTATACTTGGGTTAACAGCCCGATATGCTAACCGTTACACCATTGACCCCGCACTCGATACGTATTGTTACAATCAGAGGTATTGAGAAATTGAGCGTGAAGGCCAGAAGGGATAACTATTATGGTATGATTCCAATACCAGGGAGGGGATGGTGGTGTAGGCAAAGATTGACGAGTAATAGTCTACGTGATAATTATTATGGCATGTTAAAATATTTCCTAGGTAAATAACTGATCAATATAATAAATACTATTAGGCGTTGATGAATGTTTGCCACATGCATGCACAAAGGGTTATATGTAATATGATTACTTTACACTAATGATAGATTGGAATTCGTGGGTATGTTTTCTTATTAAGTAGGCTTTATTATATAGATCTCATAACTGATTAGTAAATTAAAATGTAATATAATAAATTAGTATGTATACGACAACAGGAGGGACACTTGGGGGCAAATATTCATAATTGCCAACTCAATTCTATTATTTCCTTATATTTCTTCTATTTTATACTCCCACTTTTTTGAGCTTTCATTAATAAATGTGTGGTGTTAACACTAATGATTCCAATTTTATACCCCTACATCCTCAAGTCTTTTTCTCCCAACAGCATTCCCCCTTTCCCTTTTATCTTAATTAGTTTTTATAATTTAATAGAAATATTCGTATATATTTATTCTAGTTTGGTTGCATCCAACGGCGATGGGAGATTCCACATCTGGGAAGGTCCAATGACCTCTAGACGTGGCGGTGGCGCCTGTGTGGAGACCTGACCACAACGAACTAGCGCCCATACAAACTGGCGGCGTCAGCGCGGTTTGCGGAAAACGCATGTCTGTGATTAACAAATTAGGACAGTAAAACCATACTGATCCAAATGACATTTGGTCCTGTTTTGAGGTTTTCGCATGGATACAAAGAAAAACCTATAAATTTTCATGACACATTCATCCAAGCGCAAAAAAATCATCATGTACGAATTCAATCTCTCACATCTCATGTCCCATTTACGCACCATTTATTCATTTGAAATTTTGAAGTAGTTAGAATTGTAGTATTAGGTCGAAAGAAGCATCATTTCGAAGAAAAAAATTATTACGACTATGACTAAACGCCCTGACAACGGATAGAGTGCTGTCAGGTGGCATAAACGTATTATATGAGAAGTACTTTAGTGATGTTCATGATTCGTATGTTAGTTTTAAGTTAGTTTGAGTCTTAAGTTAGTTTTGACAACCACCCCTGATTTGTAAATGAAACGACACGCTAATACTTGTAGCAACCTATGGCGATAGTTCAGGAAAGCGAAATGTGTGTCACTCCTTTCTCTTAAATTTCACTCGCGAAGGAGTCAATGGAACAGTGACGAAAGATGGAGCTTATACACTGGAACTATACCACAGGCAACGCTTCATCGAGAAATAAAGAGAACGCTTGGCGCCCCTGACAGTTTCAATCCTCCCGACCCGGCGGGGGCCGCTCGCTGGTAGGGATAGGACACAATTTGGCGCGGACTAACAGGTTACCAGTTATCGTGGAAGAGAGGCGGGAGGAGTCGGCGCCCGCGGGGGGCGGAAGGGGGCATGGAGGAGGGGCGCACGCGGCTGGGTAAGCTCGCTGGAACACGATGTTCATTATCGGGCCGTCCCCGCCGGCTTCGGGTAACGATTTGCACAGTGGCAGCGGTGTCGGCGGCTGCAGTGGTTCGGAGCCGTGGGCCGAGTGCGGGGGCGATGCGAAGCGCGAGTACGCCTCTCCTGAACTTCTAGTTTCAATCACCCTCCGTCCTTTTTGCTCAAAATTTCCTCTTTTTTGGTCACCAATTCCTCTTTTTCGCGCGTCATTCCCTCCATTTCCCTCCCCATTCCCTCCTTTTCGCTCTCCATTCTCTCCTTTTCGCTTCCCATACTTTCTTTTCACTCCCCATACTTTCCTTTTCGCTGCCCATTCTCTCCTATTCGCTCACCATTCTCTCCTATTCGCTCACCATTCTCTCCTATTCGCTCACCATTCTCTCTTCTTCGCTCGGCATTCCCTCCTTTTTGCTACTTGTTCTCTCCATTTCACTCCCCATTCTATCCTTTTCCCTTCTCATTTCCTCCTTTTCACTCCCAATTCTCAGTTTTTAGCTCCAAATATACTCACTTTTCGCTCACATTTTTTTCACTCACCATTCCCTAATATTTTACCAATCCCATCTTTTATCTCCCTATTCATCCTTTTTTCTTCTCCGCCTCTTCGCTTTACACCATTCTTCCTTGCTCCCCATTCGCTCATTATAATCTTTTATCGTTCTCAAAACTTTAATTTAGGCTTTATTTCCCTCGTTTTCGTTTCCCATGCACTTTTCGTTTCCTTTTCCTTTCCTCCTCCCTTAGCAGTTTTCGCACTTCTCCTTTTCGTCCCTCTGCTCTCCCTTTCCACCCTGCTCCATTCTTTTTAATAACAACCCTTCTTTGGCTTTTATTTGCCTTGTTGCTTCCCTCTTCTCTGGCTTGCGGACTATTTATGCTTCATTTGCACCCTTGTCTCTTTCTTTTCTTTCCTTACACTCGCTCTCCTTCATTTTCCACCTCTCCTCCCCAATGCCTTTGCTTTCTTTTTGTACTTCTATGGCGGCAAAATTTTGATCCCTCTCATTTAATCTTCCGTCATCCCGTTTTCGCTTACCGAGTTTTCTTTCCACCTCTTCGCTCCTTTCCGCTTTTACTCATTTCGCTTCTTCCCATTTTCTGCTTCCGTTCACTTTCTTTCTGCCTGCAACTTCCATTTTTTTGCGCTTTCTACCTCCCCTTCTCGTCACAGAGGCCTCTGCTCGCCTCGGCCCGCCTCGGCCCGCCCGCCCCCGCCCCAGCCCCCTGCAGGCTTCCGGTGGCGCCGGAGGAGCCCTCGCCGATGAAAGGGCGACGTGAAAGGCATTCAAGCACTGCAAGAGCAGCGCTGCCACCTTTCTAAATCAATACGTCGCGTCGCGTCGCGGCACTTCGTGAAGCCAACTTACAATGTCTCTTGAGCACAACTTTCCTGTCCCGTTTTTGATAGAGAGCGACTTGAAATTTTGGTGGGGAATTTTAATACGCAAAATGGCATCTTTAATCACCTATAATTGTTTATTAGAGTACCTGGAGATTAGAAGTACACCAGTAAACAATATTTCCAATAATTTTTTCAATGGTACTAAATTATTATTTAATTTTGTAATAGTATTTGTTTATATAAACCAGTACTTAATTGTGTACCTCCTACCTGTGAAATAATTTTTTGTTCGACAAATATTGTGGTGAAACATATTTCATTTTCATATCACAGATTTCGCACATATATTAAATAGCTGGCAATATACTAAACGAACCATCACGTGAGTTAGAAGTAAAACTTCAAAACAACAAATATTATTAAAAATCAAGAAAAAGTAAATATTTTTTTAAAAATATTTAAATTCGTGTTGCAAATTTAAAAATATGCAGGGGACACCATGTTTGCTCTACAATTCTACAACTAAAAGTGATGACAGTGTATGTTTAAGAAAATGATAAATTAATTTTGGATTGCGGTACCTAGATACCTCGCATTAAATTCTCTGTCGCACTAGATTCCATTACAAAGTGTTGTTTCAGTGAATGTTTATATAATGCATTGCTGGAGCTCGTGGCGCGCAAAGACGCCCATAGCTGATCCCGGAACTAAATCCTGAAAGTTTTCTACTCAATTTCTCGGCTGCTATGACAAATAACATGTTGCCTTTTCACCCTACATTTCTTTGATTAACAAAGAAGGAAGGTCTTGACCGTGTTTCGCCTCTGATGCGAGTTTAGCTGCAAAATATTCATTTCAAATTGGATTACGCTCCTATGAATCAATTTGTGCACCCTCTCAACCACAAGAAAAAAAACGATTCAAAACGCATTGTATGAAATAAGATGAAGAGTCTTCTATTTCTGACGCCATGAAATGCAGAGAAGGCTTCCAACAAAGATGTTAGGAACTCTTTGTCTTACTCTTATATAGAGTAAGAAATGTATTTAAAAAACGAAAAGAAAAAAAACAAAGTATCTCCTGAAGAAGAAAATAATTCCTTGAAATGTAGAAACAAAAAATTGTAAAAATTAATAGAATAATTTAATAAATATGTTTAATATAAATTATTTTTTCTGAATAATGTGTCTCTGTTTTCAATGGTTTAAAAAAATGAATGTCTAAAATATTTTGGGAAAAAACAATAAATACAAACTTAATGTCTGCCTGATGGCTTAATGACTATTAAATAAGATGAAGGGCAAAGTCAATTTTTCCTGTGATTTTACGTGATTTTGCGCCTTACCCCTCTAACCCACTCCTCTGCAATCGCGATGAAATTTTATCTTGATTCCGTGAAGAGTAGTAGCAATATTCAAAGCGGATACGTCAAAGAAATTTTCATTTTCCTTGAGATGAAGTTTACTTGCCCCAACCTGTTCCTGACACGCATTATGTAGGTATAGTTGACTTCTAATCAAAAAAGGACGATCAGAGCCGTCAAGTAAGGAACATTCCAAACGAATCAGTGAAGGGGTATTACTTTGTTTTAGGATTAGGAATCGAATGCCTGCAATAGCACAATTGCTGCTAAATCAACCCAGTCAAGGTGGTTTTCCAAGACATTAACGCGCACACTGCTCAAGAAAAACAAATAAAATACTCTGGTATGAACCTAAACTAAAATAAATATTTCAACAAAAAGGCTTTACAAATAATGAAATAACATAATACAGTATTTATGAATGCACAATACAACATACCAAAAATATTTTAAAAGTTTCTGTTTCATAAATGTTCAAAGACGGTGGTCTCTTCCTGTGTGTCTTGCTGTCATGACGTCAGCTGTATTGTAAGAAGTGAAGCATTGAATATTGTCATTCAGTAGGTACGAGCAGCACGTTCAATCGGAAGGCGGAATAACAAAAAATACTCGAAAATCGAAACTAATGTTTCTTTCCATGTTTCTGGGTACTTAGCCAATTTTTTAGATACTTTGTACGTGACTGTAGGCTGCAAACTTTCCTTTCAATTTCTGAGGACATTGTAAATTAGTAATATAGACATTTTCAGACGTTTCCAGAGTTCGTTGGTATCCAGCGAATAGACACCTCTCAAAAAACCGGAGGTTACAACTTTCAATTTCAATCATCTTTCAATGGAAATTAGTAGTACAGATGTTTCATACGTATCTAGCAAACCGTACAATCTGTTAGTTCTGATTCTACTCTGTTTGTTCCGCATCAAAATTATTTGATATCGTTAATAAATTCATTAAACCAATAATCTTCAACAAAGAAGTAAAGAAATATTCACCCTGTCGTTAACTTGAAGTAAGGCGAGAAGATCAATTTACTGTGTGCCTGGAAATCTTGCTTTTGGAATGAACGGTTGCATTTTCTGATTATTTCGGAACTTAAGAGGTCAGCAGAAATGTGTTATCGAATAATCTTCCCGGACACATGGAGAGTCTGAGATGGCTCAACTGCAGTTTCTCTGACGGAAGGTTCTAGTCTCCAAGTACTGATGGTGGAGTATTCAGCGCTAGTTATATAGCTGAAACCAGTTTAACTACTGTCAGGAAAATAACTGAAGTTGTCAGCTGCTCTGATCAGTAGTTTTTCATGGTTCCTCCAATCAATGCCGAATAAAGGCCAGAGCAATACCTTCAGAAATGGTCCGCAAACTCTGTCTCTTTTCTTCTTAATCCCTGTCCCTACCTTCATCTCCCTATTCACAGATTAATACAGGAACCACTCTACTGCGCATGTCGAAAGCTAATAACTTATCTTGTCTGGGAAGGACTCTTACGAGGGAGACAACTAGACAACTATTGCAGGGAGTTGATGCGTAGGTCGGCACCATTTCTAACGTTCCAGAAACGGATGAACATCTCCACTCCCCCCCCAGGGCAAAACATGCACTACACTTACGGGAATAACGACCAACGCAGTGGATGTGCCTAGAAACTCTACATAGTCGACACCCCAAAACTAATGCACTAATTTGAAACCTCTCTCTCTTCAAGGACCCGAGTCACGTGCTCCACCAGCGCTTACTGGCTGTGCGGCTGGCAAGCGCGCTACGTTTCCCCTCCCTGCGTCATGCCACCATCCCCTCCACCTCACGCCTCCGCCGCGTGGAAAACACGCCGCCGATTGCGCGCAAATCCACCGCTGCGGCCTTGTCCCGCGAGTGATAGCGCCGCAAAACAACTTCACGCCATGCCGCGCCACGCCGCGCCACGCCGCGCCACGCCGCGCCGCGCCGCGCCGCGCCGCGCCGCGCCGCGCCGCGCCGCGCCACGCCACGCCACCCCACGCCACGCCACGCCACGCCACGCCACGCCACCCGCCCCGCCAGGCCACGCCCCGCCCCGCCCCGCCCCGCCACGCCCCGCCATGCCACACCCTCGAACCCCAATCCACTGCCACTGCCGGCGCCCTGTGGCCAACTCTACCCTATAAGCCAGAGTTGTCCAACTGGCGGCCCGCGGTGCCGTTTACTGTGTCCCGAGAACGGTTATCAGTCAAAAGTGAAACTCCTTTTCATCCATGTCGGGAGAGATTATTGTGTGCCTAGCGCACGCGCTCTGCCGGGTGCAATGCATCCTTTAATGTTAAAACAGGTTAAGTTTTCATTTAAGGATGATTTTTATAGTAAATCATCCCAATGCCATAGCTTTGTGCAAGCGACGGACTGACATCTCGCCCGATTCTCTTTCTCCCTCCAGTTTCAGAGCAGCCGGGTAAAGTGCTGAGATCAGCAAGGGAAGTCAGAAGTGGAGCATCCGAGTAATGAATATTTGGTCTTCAATTAAACGTTTTAGTTGTGGGCCTTAGGTCTCGTAAGTTGGGCTGCAATAAGCTACAAAAGCAGTGGCAAACAGAACCACGGATGAAATAAATCAAACCATAACCATTCACGGAAGTCAGTGCTACCAGGAACGGATTACTAAATGAAAATCACTCTTTAGGTTGTACAACGTACGGGGTTATATGTCCTGTCCTATGGCTGAACAGCTCGCTACGAACCTTGGGCGACCAGTCGTGACCCGGCCTCTCAGACACAGGATATGGAGTTCATGTGGTTAGCATGAAGACATCACTTCACCGTATATACTGGTCTTCATAACCTTAGGGTGGGCTTTCTCATCTTCACACAGCAATAGATACTGGGGCATTTGTAAGAGAAGCACACAATTATTATTTTACATCGGCCGGGAATCGAACGTGCGCTTGCTCCCTGGAAAGCGAGCACGCTAACCAACGAGCCACCGAGGGCACAAACGTATTTACTACATACCGTACTTACATATTATACTTATATATTCTCGAAAGGTTCGTCTGTACGAAGTTAGAAAATATGTCGTATGAGCCCCTACAGAACTGAGAAGGGAGGTAAATACAGAGATAGCAACATTGCACTGTCGCTATTGGAATTTTGTTTCATGATACTCCTAATGATGTTACACATCTACATCGTAGAGGTAAAAGAATATTCATAATGAATCATGCATTGTCATTCACTTAAATATGCCTGGGTATTCTTCTATAATAGATACATAGAGCTTTTGCGTAACAAGTTTTGTTGTTAAAGGTATTATTATTAGTTTTGCTCTGTTAAGAAAGTATTACAGTTTTTGAACAAGGATGTAAGAACTCGCTTGCCAAGCTACATTAGTCAGAATAATTTTAAGCTTTTTCCCATTCTGGAAAAATATATCGATACGAAACATGAAACACAAGACGTTGATGTTAATATGCTGATTTTTCTGCTCGCAAATTTTCATGACAAACATTTTCTTTTATAGCCGCAATATTTGTCAGTGACTTTATTTGTGGTGGATACAAATATTTGGGTGTCCATGAATTCCCGTCTGGAGTCTTCGGTTCTGGGTGCTACTCAAGGGAAAATCAATCCTACTCGATATTCTTTTGTAGAGACTGTTTGAAATGTTAATGCTAGAGAACATTGTAAATTCATGTGTATATCTGAAGACCTAAGAAGTTTCATCTTCGGCACACCATATCGAACTATATACCATATCGAATACTATTTCACGAAGTTTTATTTCATAATTACAGACACTATACAAATACTGAAGGAATAGAGTAACGTGAGTTATGTCGTTGTAGTCGATGTCGTTATTTTAGCATATGTGGTCGATTTAGTAAATATTCATACACACCTTGTTTGAGAATTTAATGTGTTTTATACATATACAAACTTCGATGAACCTGTAACTAATAAAAGAAACGACTTGTAATGGTCAGGTGATGTATACAAGTTGTTATCTAAAGGCCATACAGAAATTTTATTGATTTCATCTCCATAACATGATTGTAATATCTTTTATTTCGTCTCGTAATTTCGAAAAATCTTCAATTAGGTTCGAAACGTGGAAAAGTAAATAAATTATTGGAACATATAATATTGTAGTGTCTATTAAAAAGGGCACAAGACGTTTATAACTATATGAACACAACAATATATCCAGCCCCACGGTTAGGAATTTACAAACAAACACCGATATTTGCGAGCAGAAAAATCAGCATATTAACATCGTCTTGTGTTTCATGTTTCGTATCGATATATTTTTCCAGAAACTTCGATGTTCAAAACATATCTCGTGATATAAATAAAATTTCAAGGAACTAACTTTTTGTGAATTGCTCAAAATCAACGACCACTGTCATCTAACACTGTTGTCGATGCCCAGAAAGAGGGTTTTCTTTATGGTTATTTTTGGGATTTTGTCTTCGATGTCTCACTTTATTATAATTTTAACCAAATTTCCAGTATTTCTTGAGCAGATTTAAAGGGCAGAGATAAAGATTACTTCTTTGCATTCGATAAGGATTTTTAAAAACATTTTATTTATACGTGACCAAACAATAAAATATGACACATTTAAGTACAATAAATAAAATGGAAATGGGATGGGAAAATACCACGTGATTTATCATATTGAACGCATAGATGTTTTTATCATCGATGTTACTAGTCAATGTTTTCATCGTTATCGAAAAACTTTCGTTGATCGAAATATCGATGGTTGGGTACAATTAGCCATCACTATCCACAGTACCGATAAAACCAAGCGCAGCTAAAGCGCTCGGCACGTGAGCGTGCGCGTGTGAGCGTGTGTGTGCGTGCGTGTGTGTGCGTGCGTGTGTGTGCGTGCGTGCGTGCGTGTGCGTGCGTGTGCGTGCTATCGCTTCCAAATGCGCAGCCCGCGATGCTTTTTTCGCGCGCCGCCATGACGCTCCGTCGCACCTTAATTGCATGAACCTTGCAAACAAAAGGGGAAATATGTTATTTATGAATATGTATTACCTAGACCGGCAGCCGCCCGCCTCGCCCGCGTTTTGCATCCACATCAGAAAAGTCCGTACCGCCGCGCCCCGCCCCGCCCAATAATGATATTTTCCATAACGGCCCACTGACCGGAAGACAACGTGCAGGGCAATTAGCCGTCCAAATGCCAGCTGCGGCCGGGCGGCGTCATATCGGCGGCCGGGACGGCGGCGGCGGGGGCAGGGGGCGGTGGGCCGCAGGCCCCACGCACAATAAATTGAATGATTAAACCGACCGCAGAAAGGTGGCATTAAAAGCTCGACATATCAATATACATAAAGCCAGCATGTAAATAACAGGAACCGTTATTGAAACAAATTACGCCGGGTGCGGCGGAGGCGGTGGGGCTGAACGGACGCGGGGGTGGTTGGGGAGATGGCGGCAGGCAGTGGGAGTGGGCGGTGGACGGTGGGTGTTGGCTGTTGGACGCTGGACGCTGGCCAGTGGCCGGTGGCCGGTGGCCGGTGGCCGGTGGCCGGTGGCCGGTGGCCGGTGGCCGGTGGCCGGTGGCCGGTGGCCGGTGGACGGTGGCCGGTGGCCGGTGGCCGGTGCACGGTGGCCGGTGGACGGTGGACGGTGGACGGTGGCCGGTGGCCGGTGGCCGGTGGACGGTGGCCGGTGGACGGTGGCCGGTGGACGGTGGACGGTGGCCGGTGGCCGGTGGACGGTGGACGGTGGACGGTGGCCGGTGGACGGTGGACGGTGGACGGTGGACGGTGGCCGGTAGACGGTGGCCGGTGGACGGTGGCCGGTGGACGGTGGACGGTGGACGGTGGCCGGGGGACGGTGGCCGGGGGACGGTGGCCGGGGGACGGTGGCCGGTGGCCGGTGGCCGGTGGACAGTGGACGGTGGCCGGTGGACGGTGGACGGTGGACGGTGGACGGTGGACGGTGGCCGGTGGCCGGTGGACGGTGGACGGTGGCCGGTGGCCGGTGGCCGGTGGACGGTGGCCGGTGGACGGTGGACGGTGGCCGGTGGCCGGTGGACGGTGGCCGGTGGACGGTGGCCGGTGGACGGTGGCCGGTGGACGGTGGCCGGTGGACGGTGGCCGGTGGACGGTGGCCGGTGGACGGTGGCCGGTGGACGGTGGCCGGTGGACGGTGGACGGTGGCCGGTGGACGGTGGCCGGTGGACGGTGGCCGGTGGCCGGTGGCCGGTGGACGGTGGCCGGTGAACGGTGGCCGGTGGACGGTGGGTGTTGGTTGTTGGACGCTGAACGGTGGACGGTGCGCAGTGGGCAGTGAGAGTAGGCGGTGGGAATGTGTAGTGAGAGAGGGCGGTTGGCGATGTGGGTGGTGGGCGTGAGCGGTGGGAATGGGCTGTGAGAGTCGACGGTTGACGGCGAGCGTTGGGCGTTGAGCTGTGGGCGGTGAGAGTGGGCGGTTGGTGTGTGCGTTGGATTCGCGGAGGAGGATGGCAATGGGCAGCGTCTTCCAATGGGAGTGATGTAGTTATCATCAACATCGTCTGACATAATCTGCTATCGGAATTTTCGTCAACTTTGGGGAAGGCGAACGTGTGATGGGTTTGAAGGGGCGATGGATTTTGTCTATTTTTTTACCACTCCTGGCGATCATTTCTCAATTGCTTCGTCATTCACCTCCTGGGACGGCGGTGTTTGTAAAGTTGACACGTGTACAGCGTATGGATGACCGAGGGTGAAGCGACAGGTGGAGATATTTGAATGAATTCCTTGCCGCCATTTCCCTCCAGGCTCCGGCAGAAACACCTGGCCCTAAATTGAACAAAACGCGGGTCCGTCAACTTCACCCACCCAAGGAAAGACCCTTACGAAGCGGTTTTGTTGGCGGGCGCGGACCTCCCCTGGTCCCCAAGCGAGGTCGTCGAATTCGAGGTTTTCGAAACCTTTGCGTCACTCTAGATGACATGCTTGCGAAACCTTCGCGGGCGTGCCGGTCTCGACCCTACACTCGATTCGGCTGGACAAGACCTGAGCGGCACGCACCGCAACGAGTCCGCATCTCCCCCTCTCCTTCCAATCCCCACCTTACGAACACTGTAACCTCTGGGGCCCTGGGCGTTTGCCGTCAGCTGCCGGAGCAGATCCGCCGGAGGGCGCGCATGGCGCTCACGCGAGCACGGGGCCCGCGAGCTGCGCGGCTCCTGAGCGAAACCGGCCGGGCGGTGAACTGTGAGATCCACCGGGCCGACTACGCCCCCGGAGATGGCAAACACGTGGCCTTCAGCTCCCGCGCGCTACCGCCGCAGCGCTGTGGGCACCAAAACAGCTGAGTGTGAGCGAGGCACCAAAACAGCTATCGCAGACGGGGGCCCGTGAAGCTGCTGATTACCGTTGCCAGGACACATGTGTCTAGCCGCCACGGACGCCTTCAGCAAAGACGTCTGTCCAAAAATACGGGTTTTCGTTTGAAAGAAGATTGATCTCTCCACTCAAACAAGTTTCGTTATTTTTGTTTTAAATAAAATACCCCGATTTTTATCGCTTGCTACTATTAACCAGTTGTAAAGTAGTAACACTAAATTTTCATAAAGTCATAAAAGTATTATATGTAACTCTAATCTGCCGTCATTTGTTCATTATTTCAATGTGTGAGTTGTCATCGATCCACTGAAAGCATTCGATATTTTCTAGAAACGCAATGCAGAGCAACCATCTGACACAAGTGTCATTTCACAAAAAACTCAGTCATTATAATTACGTGTGGTACATTGAGTTTTCAAATTAAGGTGAGCAGCAGAAATTCTGCGTCATAGTTCTCTGTAAATTACATGTACAGTTCACAAATATAAAATATTTAAATTAAATTTTCAGAAACATGTTCAACAGTAATCACAGTGAATAGTGATTGTATTGTATCATCATGGGCACACCTCATTTAATTCATTGTCTTTCGAGATTATTTAACATGAAACACTCTTTAGGTTTTCTATTATCAGTATAGTGATCTATCTTTTTTTTATTTTCTACACTCACATACGATTAATGTTTACCGTACATCCTTGCTGCTCGAAATTTTAAAATAAGTCGTAGCATTCCTAGACATTTTTTCAAACATTTTCATTCTTGTTGTTTGGATGTTTTCTAAAGAATTTCATTCAACTGTAAATCTTTAAATGATATCATTCACGCTTTTATTTAAATATGAGTAATTATTGAGTAATGACAGTAAAAGGAGGAGACTTTTTGATTTTACGAGCATTCCGACTAGTTTTCGCCGTAATCATAAGCGAATTGCCAGCCGTCAGATTAGTAATCAGTGGTATGCTAAGATTTTTGTAACGGGATCAGTAATACAATTTAAAATGCTATTTGCGGGGTGGCGAGGTGTTCATATACTACGAATGCGAACTGATGGATCAATCAACCGCTTGCGGAAGTACCGTAACGGATCGTTAAAAACGGAAATTACTTGTTAATGCCTCTTTCTGCACCTATTTCGATTCGAATTGTTTGAAATTGAAGCTACATACGAGAAAATTCGAAAACAATGATTTAGACAACATATTTGCAAACACAAAGAACCAAATTTAGTGTTAATACAGTTTACAGCAATAAAAACACGTAGAAGAACTGAAATAACCAATAAGATGATCAAAATTAAATCATTTAATATGAGAGAATCTCAATTTTTTTTAATTATCTCAAAATTCAAGTACATTAATTGTAATTGAACAGAATTTTTCTTTCACCAAATTCTGATAACAAGTCTAAAATAGAGAGAATTATAAATACAATTATTAAAAATATGAGATACTCTCACATTAAATGGTGAAACATTTCTTTAAAACATAAATATCTGGACTTTTGATCTGTTAATGCGTCTTGAATTTTAGGGGCAACCCTAGTACCCACTGCTATCTTTATACCTGTAAAAATTTGTAAAGAATGTTCCTGTATGAAAATCTGCATTGCCAATTTTGGAATGGTTTTTGAGAAAACGTCGTTTGAACGTTTCTGAAAATGCGCAATTTGAGCTCATTATCACAGAATCCATTTCGCGAAACCTCAAGAGAAATCATTCTAAGCACTTCTGTTTACAAATGGAATATTTTACACAAATTGTACGTAATGTAAATCTTAACGGCGTTAGTGATATTTCAAAACAAGAGTAATATGTTAAATATCAAAAGAACACATCAAAATGGCTTTTATGTCATGTTATTCACTGCATTGAGCAATACTCGTTAATCTGGCTAAAGAAAAAAATTGGAGCATTTTTTGAGACTTTTTTAAAATTGCCCATATGTCACTAAACATTGCGCTAAAACTAGCAATATATATGTTTTTTAATGTACACAGCATTAATTAAAGAATTATTTGTGAAGAACAAATGTTACTTAAAGAAGAAATCAAACTAATGTAGTTCCTCAAGCGGTTTCAAAAAAAATCAATATTTTGAAAAGTTCTAAAATTTAGGTGTAACAGAGAAAATCGGACACACGTTTCACAAATGTTTTCGAACGTCTTCTTGTGGGACTTGATCGGTAAGGGATTATTAATTTTGGTTAAATTTCTACGAATAGTTTGCTGCGCTAGTGGTATTTACAACCAACAGATGGACGGACTTTTGGCGCAAAGTAATTTTTCAACATTTAGGACCCACAAAACTTGAATTCTGATTATGCAACATGATAGCGGAAGCATTTCACTACTTATCGGAACAATATGTATGCTCTTCTTTGAAACAGTGCTTCACAATGAAAGTTTTTCTGTTGAAAAATCGCCGTTTTTGCAGCATCACCACAATACTTTCTCGACGATACATGAATAGTATTACGCGAGAAATTATTGTAGTGTAATCTCTAAAAGGATAGCGAATGCAGGGACGTCCAAGCCATTCTATCATTAAATGCCTGAAAATATTACTTACTGCTAAATATTTTAACTTATTTTGAAATCTCCCTTGAAATTAATTTATTGTATCTTCAATGGTAGTGTAACTTCTCCCAAAGGAGATCACTCTTGCTGGGATTGACGCAAGTACTATCGATCTACGGCCCTGTGAATGACATAAGCTAGCCTCAATTAATATTCGCTTACGACTGGTAAGATTGAACAATGTGTGTCTTTGTATTTTTGGCCTTTCCTTAACCAAACGATTCAGTTTGGTAAAGGCAAAAGCCGAGTTTGTAAGTGCGACTACAAAAGTATAAATAATAATAATAATAATAATAATAATAATAATAATAATAATAATATAGATTTCGTTGCATGTGGCTTTACCAAGTGACGTCACCCCTTGGATATTCATGGTGTTTCTCATTTAAATAAAAATGTGTCTTGAAAAACTAATTAACTTAATCATAAATCAATAAAATTCGAAAAATATTTTTTACAATTTTCTGCTTCTACGAAACAAAGGGAATCAAGAAGGTAGTAAAGTGTGTCATTTGTTACAAATCACTGGTTTGGTTAATTTTTAGTTAACTAAATAAAGCATTTAAATATGTAAAATTTGATTCTAATTTTCTCATGAAAAAACAATAGTGAAATCCGCTATTACTTCTTTACTTTTGGCCTTTATATAAACTTATGACAGAACGATACACAAAGAAACTTTTTATCTTACAGCCCATTTTTCTGTCCTCTAAGCACACTTTCGGATATTCTGATTTGTTTCCGTTAGTGCCCGCGTCTGCACTTATATTTGAGTTCCATGTCAGCGTCTTTCTCGTAGAAAACAAAAGACAGCGGTAGTCTCCATCCCGCGGCGACATGTGATTGACGCACCCTCCCCCATCTACGACGTTCTTTTGTTCCTTTGTTTCTAATTCTGACGACCTATGGTTTCTCAAAACCGATCCGAAAATAGTCTTCCTTTGTGATGAATCGCGCACGAGATGAAAGAAACGTGCGTGGCTGGAAAACGACAGTTGGCCACCCTGCCTTCTTCGAACTGCCCGCGGCGACTCTCCGCAGGACGAAATGACGAAAACCGCGGCACAAACTCAATTGACTTCCCAACAGTTTACGAAGTTTTATATATAAATCCCACTTACAAATTCTGTCAATTACCACTTCAAAAGATTTAGGGGGTTTTGCCACAGCAGCGTTTGTGACTGATAGGTTATAGGGTTTGTGTGCACACGGTGGTCGATTTTCAACACAATAAGGTGAGATAAAAAAGTAAGGTGAATGATTTTTTATAGCAGAAACTGCTGACGCTACATATCTTTCATCTAAGATTTCCGGCGACCTGATCCGTTGAGACGAGAAGTTTTAAGTTTGAACACGTTCTGCCTTGTCAGTTGGCTTCCAGAGATACGCGAGTGAGCTTTCATTACCGTGTCAGTCGCGCAGCGTGGATTTTGGTCATTAATATTAAGTTAAGAACAAGACATTCTTGACAGGGTCTGTTACGTTGATATTTTCGTATCTTACAACTAGACTTCAGAGAAAAGGGGGGTGAGGAGGAGAGTCCAATTTACTTTGGACAACGACAACGGTGTAGGAGGACCGCTTCGTCCCTCTGCCCGCCTTGCAAACTCCACCGTTCCCGCCCGCTCCGCCCCCTTCGCCCGCTCCATCCACCCCTCCCCCTCTTGCCGGATGACAAACTCAGATCCGCCGCCTCTGCAGCGACTCTCACTGCGCGGTGCCAAGGTTCGAGTTCCAGCAGTGAAGGATATTCAACACTAGCTTAATAGGTATAGTTAATTTACTGTCTGGAGAAGAATCCTAGCGGCCGGCTGCTCTGATCGGTGCTCTTCCGTGGTTTCTCAGATTCAAACCAGGCGAATGCCGGAGCAGTACCCTAATAAACGGGCCATGCATCACGTGTGGTCTTTCCTTCCTCTTCCTTGTCCTCTCCTCTCCCCTCACGTACACACGTTCATGCTGCGCACTACCACACAGGTCGGGAGACGAGTAGTGGGATTAGAGCGTGTCCCGACTGGGGCTAGGAGAATGTAACTCGAAGGAGAAATAACATTACTTTCAGAAGAAAAAATATTGAAAAATATGTTTGAAATTCACTTTTTTCAAAAGATATTTCAGTTTAAAGATGTTCAGATATTCGGTGGGTTTCGAATTTGAATAACAATTTGGTTCGGCGTCAGTCATATATTTAGTGGCAAGTGTGACAGTGTCAAAGGAAATGAGTGTCTTAGAATGGCAATGGTAACGTTGCAAATGAAATTATCAATGAGACTATTTTCAGAAGAAAACAAAACATTCTTTAGAATTCAATTCAACAGTAAACACATATGTTTTTAAGATTAAATGGGCAAACAGAAAACGTATTTTTTGTGTTGGTTTCAACTGATCCCGACAATGTGAAGTGATTGACCATCAGCTGAGCAAATATTTTCCGATATCCGTGGACCACGAAATTTGCAGCAGGAAACTTTTAGTTTAGTAAATTACAAAAAAAAAAAATTTTTAAATATTTACGAAACGGGAAGAATTAGTGACACGTTTTAGAACCCACAATCGTGTTAATTAAAAAATATTGTTTGTTGTATCGACTGGAAATTTTCATCTGATATGTAAACAACGACCATATGAAAAGAATACAGTTATTTGCTTATTATATAATCCATACTTTGGCCTCTTTCAGATTTACAGCCCTGAGAGTTCAACGGACTGAAATTTATTCACGTCATGAAAGTAATTTGAGACGGCAAGGCCTCGTCTGAAGACAAAAATGAATTAAATTTACATTGTAATAGGCTTATTTATATATTACAAGTTCATAAAAACACATTGATCTTTTTTATTTGAACTTCAATAACTTGAATTTAGTGACATCACGGAAGTTACTTATTTCCATTCATAATAATTGTGAATATAAATATTAATTAGGAATTATTTTATAATAGGTTATATTAAATCAAGCAATTACTTACGAGTAGGATAGCTGCTTTTATGAACCAATAAAACCTTCAACACCTTTATCTCAAAAACCATTAGTCATGCGGTATTAGTAATACAGGTTTCCAACGGATGCAAAAAGGTACCACAGATGATCAAGCAGTACTTTACTCAAAACATTGGTATTCACATATCGAAACGCTCTTATTATCTATGTTCGTTCTTCGGAATTTTTTCGTTCATGACTAACGAAAGGATAGGATTCGGAAGGGAAAGGAAGGATAGAGATTAGGATATGACACTTTTGCCCATACGAGTAAACACTGCTATCTATTGGAAAGTATATAAAAATGTCTCTAACGATACACGTTCGCTTCTAAACCATTTCACGATTTTAATTCGAATTCTGTATATTTGTGGAGCGTACATATGCCGAGAGCAGCACTAAACCTGAGAAGAGAACGGGATTCTGTCAATTACGAATCGCGGTAAGTGAATGAGCAATAGTCTCAGGTAAAAGTGAGCGCATTCAGAAAACGACGACACGGCCAGGGTTACCAGTTGATTAAATGTATCCCAGTATCAACCTTCAAAACTCCTGGTACTTACACAAAAAGTCCTGACAATGGCGGATTTTCGACACTAGCTAGAAGCTAGGAACTCAAACGCTTTCGGGAGATCAATTCTATTCTGATCGATCATTTTTCTATCAGAACGAGAGGTCTGCTGCTCAGATCGGTAATTTTCCGTGGTTTGTCTGATCAATACCAGGCGAATACCGGAGCAGTACTCTAACAAACAGGCCACGGCCCGCGCGCTCTTCCTTTCCTCTTCTTTGTCTCTCTTCTCCCCTACTCTTCACTTACACTTTTCCACACACACCCTTTTGTCCCCCCTTTTCACTCCACTACATTCCACTCTACCCATTTTCACTCATCTTCCCTTTTTCCTCCCTCCCCACCATTTCACTTCACCCTTTCACTCCTTACCCTGCTTTTCATTTCACTCCCTGTTATTCACTCCACTCCTTTTAGTCCCCTTCTCAATAGTTCCCTTTTTCCCTTTTCCTTGTCGCCCTTCCTTCCCTCCCCTTCCACCCGTCGGTGCGATGCCACTGTCGCATTGTCCGCTGGCGCCCCGCCCCCTGCGCCCGCGGGCGAGCAGACGGACAGACAAGCGAGTGACGGCGACGCGCAACAATTCCGACGCCGCCGTCCAGGGTCGATGCGTCGCTAATCAGGCGCCGCGGCTCCGGCACACGGACAAAACAAGGCGGGGGCGGGGCAGGGGAAGGGCAGGGTGGTGCGAGGGTGAAGCGGGCATGAGAGTGGGGCTGAGGGTGGGGTTGGGCACGTGGCAGGCGTCGTGGCGTGCATCGAGAGGGCGATCTGTCTCGTACAATGCGGAGTGAGATAAAATATAGGGATGCTCTTTTAAACCCTGACACGGACTCGAGATTCAAAAAATTGCATCTCATGTCCTTTCTGTCTACTCAATTTATGGAGTTATTCGAATACTAGACTTTCTCAATCGATTCTTTTCAAAATGATTCTTTGCAGTTGGAATTATTTTTGATGGAATCTTTCGAGATCGACCCTTTCGAGATCGCCCCTTTCGAGATCGCCCCTTTCGAGATCGCCCCTTTCGAGATCGCCCCTTTAGAGATCGACCCTTTCGAGATCGACCCTTTCGAGATCGACCCTTTCGAGATCGACCCTTTCGAGATCGACCCTTTCGAGATCGACCCTTTCGAGATCGACCCTTTCGAGATCGACCCTTTCGAGATCGACCCTTTCGAGATCGAGCCTTTCGAGATCGAACCTTTCGAGATCGAACCTTTCGAGGTCGAGCCTTTCGAGATCGAGCCTTTCGAGATCGAGCCTTTCGAGATCGACCCTTTCGAGATCGAGCCTTTCGAGATCGTGCCTTTCGAGATCGAGCCTTTCGAGATCGAACCTTTCGAGGTCGAGCCTTTCGAGATCGACCCTTTCGAGATCGACCCTTTCGAGATAGAGCCTTTCGAGATCGACCCTTTCGAGATAGAGCCTTTCGAGATCGACCCTTTCGAGATTGACCCTTTCGAGATCGAGCCTTTCGAGATCGAACCTTTCGAGGTCGAGCCTGGTTTGAGCTCTGAAACCTCAAAGATCAAGTTCTAGGACGAAGTATACTTTTCCCTCGTAACATTATAGTTAACAAAAGCTCATTTAAGACGTAGAGAAAGTACAGCCGCAAGTAAAGCCCGGGTCACTCAACAGTGGATATGAAGCTGACTTAACCGCCGGTTCAACCTCCTACACCATTTCCTATTAAATACCTGAGTTAACTGACACAATCGTGGATCGTCGCGTGCTCCTCAATCTCAGACTCAGCTTTATCCCAATTTCAACCTCAGCCCTACCTTTCACCTACATGTCTATCTCACCCTCTGTAGTCGGGAGAGATGTCTCAGTGTTTCAACTGATATCACTGCAGTACCTCTGACCGGGAGGTAATACCTTCAAGTCCCGACGGTGGCAGGATTTTCGATATTAACTTGTCGGCTAGGAAGAATTTAGTCGTTTCCTGGAGGAGAATTCTAGCGGCCGCTGCTCTGCTCGGTAGTTTTCCGTCATTTCTCCTATCAACACAAAGCGGATGCTGCAGCAATACCCTAACAAACGGGCCACGGACAGCGCGCGATCTTACCATCCTCTTCCTTGTCCCTTAAGTACACACTCGCACTAACATGCACTACACTACCACTCATGCTGAGAGACCGGTCGGGAGCTTAGAACTTGTCTCGAATGGGGCGTTGCCTCGCTGGTAGGTGGTACCTGGTTGGGGAAATCTCCGGTAGCCGGCGCCGGTTCTCGCCATACAGTCTCCGACAGCGCAAGAACATGCACTGCATGCAAAACAACACACGCGCAAAAACATTCCGCAGCCAGAGCAACAACATGCACTACGCTTAGGGAACCAATGAGCTCGGTAGTTGACGCGCCTAGAATCACTAACAATCAATATATATCATCTCTATCACATCCTCTGCCCCACCCTACGTCTCAAAATATTCCACCGACTGTTACGTCTACCACCTCCTGCTCTTTAACCCCCCTTCTGCCCCTCCCTGCCGTTGGCTTTGCTGCGTCGTGTCTGCTTGCACCCGCAACTTGTCAAGCGGCGCGCGCCTCGCTTTGGCGGGCGGGTGTCAGGTGGCGGGGTGGGGCGCAAGGTGTCACGTCTTCCCCGAGCAACAGCGAAATTCGGAAGCCCGGCTCGCTCGAGCGAGCGTTACTTCTGAACTTGGAAGCCCTTGCGATGACGTATTCGCGGGAGGAGGTGATGCTTCTTGACTTCGGTTTGTCCTCGCGGAAAATTTGCGATTAAGACTTGTTTTTGCAACGTGTTGCTGTTTGGTCTGTGTTTCGTCTTTTGTTTCGAAGACGCTGTGAAATTAAGGTAAACAGTTGGGAAGAAATGGCCAGTCTCCGGTACATCAGAACGTTTTCAAAGTGGAGATCGCCGAATATACCTATCTGATATTGAAGAATTTGAAGAAATATATCGATTGAATACCTCAAAACACAGATAATAGAAACACTTTAAAGCATTTCACAATTAGGCTCAGAAAGCTAAGCTCTAATGACGACAAGTGGTAGATTGGAACATCAAACACACCTCGGCGAGAAATACAAAATATTCTACCCCATCGGTTAATTGACGCGGCTTCCACTTCCGGTATCATCAAGTTGCACGCGTAGATATTTTAGGGAAAATTCAGGAAGACAGTTCGGAATACGATTGTTTTCAACTGACCTAGTGGGCTTCCTCAAAGCAGCCATTGCACTGACTTTAGCTTTTCACCTTGAAAATAAAGTCCTTATCATAACGTACTGGAAAAAACATGATTGACAGGTTTATAACCAACCGCATTTTATGTGTGTAAGAGATTGTTTGGGTCGTACAATACTCTTCCTAATACCATATCTTGGTTCATGTACACTCATACGCCATCTTGAGCTACAACTTCTTTGTTCGCATTGTTCTTGACAAGGCCTGCACAGGATTCTGCACTTTCACTGACCTCGGAAACCGCACGCGAGCAGTTAGAATGCAAACCGAATCGCGTGGATGGGTGGGGATAAGAATCATTCTAGAAGTGGGAATTGCCCCTGAGAATACTTAGTTCGAACCGTAATGCATAAATTGAAAGAGCAATTGCGAGAATATGACGGAGTGTTACATACAGTTCACGTATGTACCTTTTATTTTGGAAATGTATGATAATGTGAAGTATGAAGCTAAACCAAATTAGACATACCTACATATTTGATTTGTAGTAATCGCGAATTTAGCGTGTTGCTAAATAAAATATTGAAGGTTTTTTGTTTAATGGTGACAATAATAAGTTATTGTTTTCATTAACTATGTTTAATTGATTAACTCCTTTCTATCAAAGATAAAATAATTTTATTTAAAAACTCATGATTACTTTCTGCTCTAATTCCCGACAAGAGTACATTATATATTTCTAATCCAATTAACGGACACTATCTGTAAATAATCATTTACGGCATCGTATATAAAGAATTAAGTTCTTTTTAACAAGACTTCTAATATCATAATTGATCGTAAAATGTAGAAAAAAGTGGTTTCACCTATTATTCAGCTTCGTAATGAGGTAAATGTATGTGCTTCCAAACATTACCCTTCTTGGAATTGCCTGTCGTATTTCATTATTATATCAATCTCGATATGAAAGATTTCTATCAATTTGCTCCATTTGGCTATCACTAGGAGATTATAATATTCCTGGTGAAAAATCAATTATTAAATTGTTTGTAAATTTTTGTAATTTTTAATTTTTTGTAATTTGTAAATTTTTTGTTAGTTAAAATTGCATAATAATTTTTTTAGAAGCCACTGCTTTAAAAGTTTGTTTATGAGATACAAAGGGCATAAAGTAAAAAAAATATCAAAAATTAAAATGTCGATACACAGCAGAGCACAGAAGAAAGAGCATTAATAGTGAAATATGGTCCATGTGGCAAGAAATATTGTAGATTGCTCATTTAAATAAGTGGGCAAATCATTTCACATAATAGATCATTGCATTGAATACCCAGGCATTTAATCTACGCGCCGCGTCGACGCCGTTCCAGCTTCATCCCTCCCCCAAAGCTGCCTAATCCCCACTACTTCCACTTTCGCAGCTCTCGCGGGTGGACGGCTAGCTCGTAAGTGCACAATGCCCGCGGGAGCATGTACGGACGGTGTACCGTTAAATCCTTAATGGACGTCGGTGGCTAACAGTGATTTTCGTTCCTCTGATTCATGTAAATAGATATAATAGTACAATATTAGTAAAATAATGTATTCAATTGACATTCATATGCAACGTTCTGTAATTTCTTTCTTGTAAATTATTCTCATAATAGTGTCACGGGTTGAGGGGGAGAGGGAGGACCCCACCAACTCGTGCAGAAAGATAAGAGAGAATATTTTATAATAGGTTTATTGACTTACCCGCGTAGTGGGCCCTACATCCTGGGAGCGGGTGGCGTGGCTCCGGCTGGCTCCGGCAGGTTGACTCGTCATAAGAGGGGCGAGGTGCGAAGTCCTCGCCATTTTATAGTCTCGGAACGCTGGCATCGGCAAATGACAACTGGTCACTTGCCGACGGCAGCGTGTCGCGAGGACCGGAAAGCCATATCGCGACAATAGAACTGTCTTGATTGTCGTCCTCCGCTCTACACTCTTGGACAACTAGTGGAGCTTCAGTAGCATTTACCTCCTCACATTCTTTTTAATTACTCCGCTGTATTATAGCTACGAAGCTAGTATTGAAGCTCCTGCCCCCGTCAGGACACAAACCCTAGGACCTCTCGGTCAGAGGCACTGCAGTGGCATCAGTTAATGCCCTGAGCCACCTAAGCCTGTGAAAATATATGTCTGACTCAGATCTGTTTTGTTTTTAAATTTTTCAGGAGCAGGTATTAAGTTTCTCTCTCGTTTGTAGAATGAAGAAGAAACAATGCATTAACAGAAACATGGGCTCATATTATATTTTAATAATATTGAATTAAAATGGAACAGTAATGATAGAATAAAGTACTCCCTTGAGTTAAGTGCGATGGCAGGAACTAAATTATTAGTTCGTTCTGAATTCAAAATGCTCAAAATTAATTTGCCAGGAAAAAATAATAAAATAAAATATGAAATCTGAAAAGAATGAAATGAATTTGTATTGATATTTCTTACTATATATAAAAGTACCGTACTGCTGAAGAACATATTGATTTATACAACACAAATATGTTTAATAATTTTAAATTTCATATTCATATTTAAAAGAAAAGTATTTCCAACGGTACAAAAGTATGTCAGTTCAATTAGGTAAGTATAGGAGGGATTTATTACTACCTGAGAGAACAGTACATTGGTTTTCGGCGAAAACACAGAGTATGGAGAAAATTTGGAACGCATTCTCGTAACATTCTCGATAAAGCATAGCAAATCTTCGTGGTATGTAAATACTTATAACAAATAATTCATATCCACAGTATTATATTATGAATATCAGACTAAGAGTATGAAAAGAAAAACGAGAAAGCCTTTCAATAATATTCATCGTAGGAAAAGTCATTAAGTTTCGAATATTCGGACAAAAACAGAAAACTGGATGTCTAAAGTTTTTTTAATTTATAAATTGCATGGTAAAAATTTATGACACTTAAAGTTTAAAACATTGGCAAAGCCATAGTCAGCCAAATGAAATTATTCACACAAACGGTAGATAATATTTTGCAGGATGCTCTAGATATAAAACATTTTTGTGTGGAATAAACAGCATGAAAATAAATAGTTCGGAGAATAAAACTATCAAGTTCAGAAGGGTCGAATTTACAGTGGAAAACACTTTCAGGTAACGAGAATAATCCAAGGGTCTTGTTTTGTAATTCACCGACAATAATTTTGGATAGTGGATTTGTTTGGAAAAATTATGGTAACTTTGTCGTAGGGAACACTTGAAGGTCTTCGAATGTTTCTACGCGGATACTCAAAAATAGTTCTACGAAAGCAAGATATTAATCTTATTTATCTGCTGGTAGTCCATTAATGGAATATGGGATGGATTACTGGGCCTTATAGAAATTTAAAAAAGGAAGATCGGGATAGAATACACAGAAAAGTGTATAAACCTACTTTCTGAAACAAGAAAGTAAAGTGGGAGGCACTTGAAGATGGTAAATACTAGTCAATTACAAATTGGATGTTAGTAATCCAGTTTAGAAAAATATCTGTAGCCGGCTTGATAAATTCACGTACTTTCGTAGAGGGGATCAAGAGCACACAATTTAGTTGAGGCCACAGTTAACAAATGTTGGAAAATTTTCTTTTTCAAATAGAACAAAAACAAACGGCAATAAGTTGCTTACGATAGACTTTGAAGCCTTTTGACTAGGCGTAGGTGTAAATCATGAAAAGAAGATAAATACAGCAATTTAGCAAAGAATAGATAAATCAGACAGCGACCTATTCTTTCGTTTGTAATCCTAAAACTCTTAATCCTTTAAGGAAGTGCGCTAAACCAGGAATACTGACATCATACAATCTTTGGGTCTATAATGCCGGTTACTCTTCTATTTTCTTATTCACGCAATATATTTAAAATTCTTCCCTTAAATACTCACTCCTCTGGCCTACATATAATTTCTTCATCGACGATACATTGTCAAATACGCGAATCGGAGTGTCCGTTGTAACATAATATTATTAATTCTATCCGCGTCTGATTTCGGAGCGTTTTGTTCGGCTTTCTATTTTTCTCCGTATCACTCCGCCTGCTGTTGGTTTGGCTCCACGCATTCACCCCTTCCCCTGTGCTTCTTCCCCCTCCCAACCGCGCCTGCCGCGCGCTCAAGCGGTTAAGAATTCCCGATCCGCGCGCGGGCGTCTGCCGGCAATTTGTTTTGTTCCCGCTCGGTAAACAAACGAGGCGCGGCGCCGCGAATTCTTGAGGCTCCCCCTCGGCGGCCGTCGACGTTCACTTGTCGGCGCCTCCCCTGCCGCCTTCCCCTCCCCCCTCTGTTGCGCAGGGGGGGAGGGGGGCACGCCCATCGATGGGGCTTAGCGGATTTGAAAATGTGAAGGCGCACTTTTTTGCCCCCCTTCTTCGACGATTACTTCCGAGAAGCGCAGGGAAATCGGAGTTTGATTGAACGTTGGCCTCTGATACATACGAAAAGAGCTATTGTCCCGCTTTCACGATTTCTGACTCGATCGTTTTAAATTAAGGCGTGTTTCTGCGTTTCAATGTTTAGTAAGTAAGAGGTTATAAAGATAAGTATGATGTATTGCGCTCACATTATACATGAAACACAATGGAATTATTTATATATATCGCCCGTGTATTTTTCCCGTCATAGTGACAGACAAAATTAATTGAAACATGCATTCATTCAATCATTCATTTATTCATTCTTTCATTATTTGAATTTTTTTTCTTTTAGAGAAATTTTGCCATTTATGATAATTATATTAAAAGATTGAAGTAACCGAATGTAAGAACTGACCGAATTCGGAATGTAGAAATTAGACAAAAACTAGGCATTAAAAGCATACTGGAGGATATCAAGGACCTTCGGACAAAATGGCTATTTCATATAGAATAAGCGGAAAACAACAAATTCTTAACTTTTATGTACATTCAGTGCCACATTAAGAATGAATTAGAGCATGATCAAAGAAACAGTAGAAGGACCGATTCTAAAGACTTGGACGCGCAACAGTCTACAGAAAACTCATCCTTTCTGATAATGGTAATGGTAATAATGTTCATTTAACGTGTACGGTCTTATTTCAAATATTTCTGTCAGGAGTAAGAAGAAAAACATTGTGACTTACAATATTAGTATTTTTAAGCAACACTAACTAAAGAATAATGTTCTCATTGTACGTTAGATGTTTCTTATGACTTCTTGGACCACCGCAATGTCTACTCTTCCTGAAAAATAATAATAATAATAAGAAGAAGAAGAAGAAGGAGAAGAAGAAGAAGAAGAAGAAGAAGAAGAAGAAGAAGAAAACGAAGAAATAATGGAAGTCATGTCCGTCAACTTAATATTTTTATTTAGGGAGTGGGCTATCGACGACTTCATCACCACCAGTCCAGCTGTGCGTGGCCAAAGGCGAAAGACTGTGCCCGACTTCCTGCCTGTCGGTCTCCACACTTTGACCAGACCGACATACTTGTAATGACGGCGAGGCGCCGAAATCCGTCTCTCTAAATAAAAATATTAAGTTGACGGACATGACTTCCATTATTTTTTCGTGTAATTACGCCTGAAATACAACTTCAGAATTCCCACAATTAATAAAAAAATGCCTATTTCTATCGTGCCTACGAACGCTGCTGTAGGTAGACAGTTTCATCACGCACACATTCATCACGTAATCCGCGGCGTATGAATATTACGAACAAATCCCCTCCTCATCTGGGCAATTGGACGCTCGAATGCATGAAATCGGACTAAACCGATTTAGGAGGAGCGACCACATCTAAGTGTAAAGAGAGATTTGCAGAAATTTGCGGCGGCGCGTAGTGCAGAGTGCGATATCCCTGTTATGGCGAATTCATTATACCGCGCAGTTATTCGCAGCTTCGCACGCGCGGCTGCAACTACCGCTCTGTGGATCGCAGTCACAAGTAATACCCCGGGCTCTCCAACTGATAACAAACATGTAAATTACATCACCTGTTCCGACATCGTTTCATCTGAAAGTGTCACGTAATCTGCCGATGTGATTGGTTGGAGCTACTGCATATGCTTATATGCAACAGTAATAGGTGTAACTATTTGGAGGTTTGTAATTTTCGCTTGGGTGTCTATTTGAAAATTACATTCTGCAAATATTCCGTTTTTTTAAATAATATCGGTTACTTTTGCATGTGGGTTTATTCACTCCTATGCAATGTACATGTATGTGTGTACTTCATATGTTTCTGCAGTATTATAATGATATATGTAACACGTATTGTAACACAAAATACCGTCAATAAAGAGAGACATTCAAGGAAGATGTGTCATAAAATAGTTAATAATAACCTTTCACAAAGTAAAGCAAGAAATGAAAATAAAATTAAAGAATAAGTAATTTTCTAAGAATTAATATTTTATTAATTTCTTATTGAATTTCAAACAATTCCTTAACATGTTCTGTTTAAAGTATTATGAGAAAAGCATTTGTAGTATTTCTCACTTAGTGTGAAAAAAACGTGAATGACCATCAAAGACTCCGAATCCAAAAGAAAATATCGACAAACGTTAGTGGCGGCGAACAAAAAAACACGAAGAAGAAAGTGGAAGAGGAGAAGGAAGTCTTAAAAGAAACACCCATTACGGAGCCTTAAAAAGAGAGAGAACAAAGAGAGAAAGAGAGAGAGAAAGAAAAAGAGATAGAAAAAGAAAGAGGGAGAAGGAGAGGAAGAGAGAGAGAAAGAGAGAAAGATAAAAAGAGAAAGAGAAAGAGAGAGAAAGAGAGAAAGAGAAAGAAAAATATAGAAAGAGATAGAAATAGAAAGAGGGAGGAGAGAAAGAGATAGAGACACAGAAAGAGACAGAGAATCAGGGAGATAGATGGAGAGATGGAAAGGGAGAGAGAAAGGAAGAGAGAGAATTAGAATAATGGGGAAGGAAGGGAGAGGCAGGTGGGGTGTGATGCACGCGGGCGGGGGTGGAGAGCGACGTGCGCGAGAGATAGCTGGCAGAGATAAAGGAGTGGAAAGGCGAAGTCGACTGGGGCGGAATGAAATAGTATATTTTCAAGGCAGTTTGTATCAAAATAAACTCCTGGCGCATCTTGACAAACGGATTTCGCAATAAATCACGCGGATTCCACACGTGTGGGACTTCTCCGTTTGCTTCAACCCCTTGTCATATATTACTTGCGACAATGGTGAACGAGAACAAGTGCCAGGACTGGCAGGGGGCAAGGTAAAGCGGACAGAATTGTGATGGGGCTTGGGTGATGGGTAGGGAGGGCAGACGGAGTGGGGTTGAGTGGTGTGTCGTGGGTGATGGGTATGGAGGGCGGGCAGAATGGGGTTGAGTGGGGTGACGTGGGTAAGGATGGAGAGGGCTGGCGGAATGGGGTTGGGTGGAGTAACATGGGTGATGGGTGGGGAGTGTGGGCGGTGATGGGTTGGGTGCTGTGACACGGGGAGGAGGTGGGTGCGGCGGAGTGAAGTTTTTCGGGATGGAGGTGACGAATGCTGAATGCCAGTGAGGCGAAGTGAGGGATGGGGAAGGAAGCTGGGGCAGAAGATGAACAAGGATAGTTCGGACATGGACTGCGAAATGCTTTCACGGGAAGTTGCACCAGGTAGAACGTGTAGGATACGTCCATAGAAAATAAAACTCGTCCAGAGGAAATCATTAGAAATAGAAATCTGATTAAATGATGACAATACTCAATGATAGAGAAGAGAAATTACCATACATAGTATCACTAGAACAACAACTTCCTTCTTTCCCAGTATGCGTCGTATAACACTACTACAAAATTTAATAATAATTTGCAAACCAATATACTGATAAATACAAAGAGAAATATATAATATTTGCAAGCTTCCGTAAACACTATAATAAATTATTAAGAGTATTTTTTTTTGGTGTTTTCATGTTGAAATTCAAAACAACTGGATTAATTCCTTATTTCATTGTTAGAGCGTTGCATCTGCCATTGTTTTTAATTCCGTAGCTCTAATGTGTGGTATCTCCAGTGGCCTTCCTTACCCGCTAGAAGGTGAGATCCGGCGCCAACCAATACGTTAGCCTGCAGGGAGCTCACCCCACAAATATCCGCAAGAGTGAGAGTGCCCCGCAAGCCTCCTCTCAAGTTTTCCCTAGTTTCTCATAAAGTCTCCCCGAAAGTCTTCCCTAAAGTCTCCCCGAAAGTCTCGCCTAAAGTCTCGCCTAAAGTCTCGCCTAAAGTCTTCCCTAAAGCCTCCCCTAAAACCTCCTCTAAAGCCTCCACTAAAGCCTCCACTAAAGCCTCCACTAAAGCCTCCACTAAAGCCTCCACTAAAGCCTCCACTAATGCCTCCACTAATGCCTCCACTAAATCCTCCACTAAAGCCTCCACTAAAGCCTCCACTAAAGTCTCCCCTGCAGTCTCCTCTACAGTCTCCCCTATAGTTTCCCCTATAGTCTCCCTTAAAGTCTCCCTTAAAGTCCCCCTTAAAGTTTCCTTAAAAGTCTCCCCCAAAATCTCCTGTAGTCTCTCCTATAGTCTCCCTTAGAGTCGCCCTTAGAGTCCCCCTTAATGACTCCCTTAAAGTCTCCCTAAAAGTCTCCCCAAAGTCTCCCGTAGTCTTCCCTAAAGTCTACAACTTGTCAAAAAATCATTTAAAAAAATAAGTGTGGTAGGGCAGTTTAAGTAACAGCCTGTCTGTATGTAAGGGGAGAGCAGGAGAAAAGGACAGGATGGAAAGCTAAGTGGCGCGTTTGTTAAGGTAGTGCTAAGGCATTTGCTTGGTACTGATCGCAGAAACCACAGAAAAGTGCCGATCAGAGAAACCGAACGTAAATATATTCCTTTGGAGACAGCAGCTTAATCGGACCTAGCTATCATGCTGGTGTCGAGAATCCGCCACCACGGGGGGACTGAAACCCGGACTTCTCAGTCAGAAACGCTGTAGTGGCAACAGTGGCTGCAGCGAGTCATCTCAACCGGTTACGAGCGTAAAGGCTCCCCATTCCAGCGTGAGCAGCAGTCGAGGGCGAGGGCGTAGGTGGCGAGACGCGGCGCCAGTGGTGGCGGGTGCGGGCGGGCGGAGTGTAGGAGTGGAGGGGGAACGTGTAGGTATGGAGGGGGGACAGGTGCCATCTGCACGAGCCGCCACCGGCGACGCGCCGCAAACATCTTGCGAAGTTGGCGTCGCCGGGACGGGGGGGGGGAGGCGGCGGCGACGGCAGCAGCAGACGAGGCGGTGATGGCGACGAGGCCGACAGTGTTAGGGGTGGAAGTTGAGAGGTCGGGGTTCAAGGGTGCGGCGAGGGCTGGAATATCGTAGGTGGCGCTGGTTGCAGCGTTGGTACCAGTGACTGCAGTGGTGTTGGCAAGGGAGGGGTATAAGCGAAAATGGAATGGTCACATTATCAGTGGTAAGGGCTGTGAGATGATTTGATTGATTGAATGATATTTCCAAACACGTGAACTGATAGGATATTTAGTAACGTTAGCGTAGTGCACGATTTATTCCGAGAAGAGTCGGTATTCCTCCCTCGCTACAGGGCGAGATCAGATGTCGACCCACATATCGGCTTGCAGGAATTTCTCACCGACAGGTGTCTACCACAGCAAGTCACCGCTCCAGCTGGTACTAGCTCTACCCCTGCAACTGGTTTTCCGACATATGTGTTGGAGAAGTGCATATGAGGTGTGTGTGAGAGTGAAGGGAGAGGATATGGCAGCGGAAGTAATATAAAGTAAGTGCGTGGCCGTTTGTAAAGGTACTGCTAGCGCATTTGCCTGCTTGATCGGAGAAACTACCGAGGAGAGAAGCCAGTTGCTACAATTCTCCTCCAGAGAGCGGCTGAATTTGTCACAACTCTCGAACTCGCGTCGAAAATACTCCATCGTTATCATTCCTTTACACCCTCTCGGTCGAAGTCGCTGTAGATAAAACGGACATGCATCGGGAGAGGTGACTTAGTGAATCAACTGATGCCACTCCCGTGTCTCTAACCGGGTGTCTCTAACCGGTTCGAGTCCCAACAATGGAAAGATTTTCGTCACTAGCTTGTCAGTCACTGTCTGGAGGAGAGTTCTAGCGGTCGGATGCTCTGATCGCTAGTTTTCCATGGTTTCTGCGGTCAACACAAGGTAAATGTCGAAGAAGTATCTTCACAATCGGGCCACGGACCGCGATCTTTCCTTCCTCTTCCTTGTCCTATCCTCTCCCCTTACTTACACACACTTGCACTTACACTAACATGCACTACTGTACTACACATTGCGGGAGACCGGTTGTGGGCTTAGAGTTTGTGTCGGCTGAGGCGGTGCCCTGCTAGTGGGAGATACATGACTGTGAGAGCGTAGGCTTCCGCGGCCGGAGTCAGTATTTACTAGGCTGTCCGGGCGACGCCGCGTCCATGGCGAAGGTGCCGACGTTTCGGTCGCCATTCTGCGACCTTCCTCAGCAGCGGCATTACATCCTGAGGAAGGTCGCAGAATGGCGACCAAATCGTCGGCACCTGCGCCATGGACGCGGCGTCACCCGGACAGCCTAGTAAATACATACATGACTGTTCGGTCTCTTCCACGAAATCTTGAACAGCCAATAGCCTTCACCCCTATATCACCTTTCTGGATTTAACAGCACGTACATTGTATGATGTGTAAAAATTAACTTCAAAAAATGTTTCTAATAAAAACAATAGTTTCATACGAAACAAGTTATCAGATTTTAATATGTATCAATTTATTGACATGACTTGTACCATTTCAAAACTTCAAGCACAATTTTGAATTAAATATCACAACAAGTAAACAATTGAACAATTAGGTCAGACGAATAAGAACACAAAAAGTCCGAAAGACTATTTTGAAAATGATAATGGGAACTTCGCCCATTTCTTGAAGAAGTGAAGCTCATTTCCGAGTGTGACAGTGTTTGCTCAGCCAGCGGCACCAGGACAAAACATTCAACAAGGTTCAAAGTGCCCTGCATTGCCTACATAGGATTTGGCGCTACTCTGCCTCTTGGCAGTTCGCTACTAGCAAACTCCAAAAATGTGGAAGGAAAATTTTGTATATTTAAGAACTAAAGCTTCGTGTATTTAACAACATATTCCTGTAATGTTTTGCAAGTTTGTATTAAAATATTTGCAGTTTTTAAACATTGAAGGGGAGATATATACTGTGAACCTTTTCTGTACTTGCTGACCTTTCTGCTGTCCTTTTTTAAAGTACTAGTTCAACAACATTTTGTTGCTACAAATGCGCAATTTTATCTACATTGACAGATACTACAAAGAGATTTCAACGTGTTTATGGGAGAGGAACTCCGGAATATCCCCGAAGCGGATACTCGTACGCATGACGTCTGTTCTGAATGTTTTTTTTATATTTGACAGATTTTTTTATATTTGAAGTATATTTGATAGTAGGATAGTGTAGAACGCGCTGTGTGAAGAAGGAAGTGATTAGTTGGTGAAAGGGAGGTGATTAGAAGGTGAAAGTGTTGTAAAAATGTTTGATTTATGGTAGTCAAGTGTTGATAGTTCTTTGTCACAATAATTGTTGATTTATTAACAGAAATGACTCTGATTATTCGGCCATGGTGAGTCGACCGGTCGATGGCGAGGCTTCCGCCCCCATGATTATCATAAAACGTACTTTAATTCAGCCAACGCATATATTTCTGACGATTTTTGCATCAAAGTACGGAAGGAACTTCACTGACACATGCCTTGCTTAACTACTGATTGAGTAAAAAAGTCTCCTTTAAGAAATATGACCATTTCACGCATGTCCCATTTATTCATACATTTTACGTGCTTGTCAAATGGTTCCAAAACCCTTGCAACCCACCTTCCCACCAATTTGCCCCACTCCGCCATCTCGTTATTTCGTCAACCTGCCCTGCGCTATCCACACATATCCGTTTCTCCGCTCCAGGTTCTAACCCTCAGCTCACCGTCCTGTTTTCCGAGTCTTCTCTGACTTCGCACTCCCATTTCGCTCACCGTCCTGCTTCCCCAGTCTGCTCTCATTCTGCACCCCGACTTAGCTCACCGTCTGCATTCGTAGTCTGCTCTGACTTCGCACTCGTATTTCGCTCGCCGTCTACTTTGCGAGTCTACTCTGACTTCGCACTCTCACTTGGCTCACCGTCCTGCTTCTCCAGTCTGCTCTCATTTTGCACCCCCGCTTTGCTCACCGTCTGCTTTCTCAGTCTGCTCTGACATCGCACTCTTATTCCACCCACCGTCTGCTTTCCCAGTCTCCTCTTCCTTCACTCTCTAAAGAGACCACCACCTCCTCCTCTACTTCTTCGCTCCGTCGCCCCACCACCTTTTCCCCCGCCCCCCCTCTCCGCCCACCTTATGCTGTCTACTTCTTCGCTCCGTCACCCCCCCTTTTCCCCTGCCGCCCTCCCCGCCCTCTTTGCCCTGCGGCGCGGGATAAGAAGCGCGCGGTGCAGTTGCGGCACGTCGCACCGCGTCACGTCGGCGGCGGGCAGAGAGCCGCCCACGCTAATTAGGCGTTTTGGATTCCTCTAAGTCACCTGCGCATCCACTTTGGGCCACGAGGCGGCGGCTGCGGCTGCGCAGGCGGCAGGGCGCGGGCGCGGGCGCGGGCGCGGGCGACGTGCAGCATTAGGGCGGCTCAGGCGCGGCGACCGCGCGGCGCAAAGTCGCAAATCCGCTTGTAATTTCGCGCAGCGCAGCACAGCGCACCGGGACGCCACGACGGTCTAGGGAAGGGAAGGGAAGGGCCTGGGAGGAGGCAGGGATGGGGGTGGGGGTTAGGGCTCGTGCAATGCGGGAGCAACGGAAAGAGAGCGCGGAGGTGGAGAGAAGTGAGGTTAAGAGATGCGGAGACAATAATAGGATCGGAACTAGTGGTTCTAGAATAGCACGTACGTTTTCGCTCGTTATTTCAACAAAATTATGCCCAAAGAACTCATGTTTTCTAAAAATTCTGCATGACCTGACTTCAATATCTATATTTATGGAGCAGATTTCATTAAGGGAAAAATATCAATCTTTAATATTTTAGTTGTAGGAATATTCCAAAAAAAATTGTACATTAAAAATTTTCGAAATATTAGTATTTTGAAAAAAAAAAACTTATCCCACAAAAAATTTAATCAAAAACGATGGAGCCATTTTTTTGATAATTTTGAAAATATTCCGGGAACTTCATGTAAGGGTACCTCTCTATATTATAATATCAATTTCAAATTCAAGGGACAGCAAAATCAGTTGTAGTGATTGTGGTATATCAATTTTCGAGAAAATAGGCTGAACAATCTAGCCAGTACTTTTGTTCACAGACGCTGCACTTATTTTGGGCGCAATTTTCTTACCAGCCAATGACTGGATGTGGTGTAAAAGGTTGAGTACGCCATTATTTCTCTACAGTCAAACAACTGCACAATGAAAGATGTAATTACAGAAGGATTATCAATTAAAGATTTTTTTTGATGCTGGGGTCCTTTAAATGCTGTGACTTAATCAATATATACAATGTTATGAGAACTAACAAGATGAAAATGTCACTCCAAGAGATCCTGCTATCGTCAAATGTACCACGAAGGTATTTATTATTTCTTTTAATATTAATGATAAAATGAGTCTGCCAAATACTTAACGCAATGAAATATTCAAAATAACAAAAAACCTCTTGAAGAAATTCAAAGACGAAAATTGGTACTTTACAGATAATTAGTAGCGGGAATCAGCGAGAGCAATTTTAAACCCATTAAATACTGACAAAAATTGAGTGGTTTGTCGATTTTTCGCTATCAGGACCCTGAATTCAAGTTTTTTCTGCCAACAATTTGCAATTTTTAAACGCAGCATTACATCACTTTCTCTGTACTGAGTAAGTGGTAGCGGGAAAGAAAAAATAAATGCTTCTTATGTTGCAACAGACTTGTGCTAAGAAAATGGACAAAGAGTCAATGGGCGCGACAGGCTACTTTACGCTTCTAGTGCTATCGCTCAACAACTACTCAATTTTGTTTGTTTATTTTTTTGTTTTTTAAGTGTAGGACAACATTCAAAGACCTAAAATTGTGGGATAAATAGCCCATAGGACGAAATATCAGGCTTCAATATTAGATAAATTTTTGGCTATCCGGGAGACGCCGTGTCGTTGGCTGAGAGGCCGACGTTTCGCCTGACATGTTTCGAGACAACGACGCGGCGTCTCCCGGATAGCCAAGAATTTATGGAATCGAGCCGCGGAAGCTTACGTGTGCTTCAATATTAGATATGTAGGACACGTTCGAGGATGCCAGTTTGCAATTTTTAAAATTTCAGAGATTCTGATGGAAGATGAAATTTACCCCATTTTATTTTCAGATTTTGCTGTTAAAATTTTAACATAGTAACATTTTTAAGAAACATTTTCAGCCATTTTCGAGAAATGTTTGGAAATGCCAAAGAGACTTTGTGTATCTTGATGATCTCCTGTTCGTGACAAATAGATGTTACTATTCACTACTGTGTTTATTTTGTTTCAGATCATCAGCTGCTAATGTTACCGAGTTATTTGTGACACACATTTCCATACATACATCCCGATGATCAGAAACAACATTGCGAGTATGTCCTCGCTACTTGCACCAATCTCATCCACCTTTGGAACAGCAACATACCTTAATCTAATCCTGATATTTGCACTTAGTTACAGGTGAAAATAACCTTAAACATTACTTCTATTACTAAAAAGTCAATTGTATTGTTGAGGTGTTTGAAATACATTTCTTCCTTACACTACATGAAAAGTAGAAAAAGTAATAATACTAGAAATATGATATTTGTTCTACTCACATGCTTCAAACACTCACTTCAGTTTCACTTACCTGAAACAGAGAAAAATTAAATATTACTTATAATATTTAAAGCTTAAATAAATGTTCAGTACATATTTATTACTAGAAAATATTGAAAATACATTATGAACACAGGAGTTCTAATTAAAATTCACACTCATTTTCATGGAAAAATAGTCGTCTCAGTTTTCGACACTTTATTATTCTTCAAACCATCACATTTCAGATGAATGTCAAATACCTATCTATGTTTAACTCTAGTTTTTAAGGTTAAATTCAATTAGGGGATGTATCGGATTATAACTAAAATTTAAAAATTCATATAATAAAAGTTCCAAAATATATTTAATTTTTATTGAAAATATATACTTTCTATAAAACTCTAATCCTTGGAGATGCCTTTGTAATCTAGTGTTAGAAATGTGAAATACGAACTGATATACACAATACATAACTATGGTTTGAAGCAGTCCCTGCGGTCTGCTCTGACTTGTAGATAGCGCCCGCACAAGACAAATGAAAGAGTCAATGCGCTCGCTCTCACGTGCTAGGGAAGTCTGAAGAAACACGGCGCGGTTGACGCGAACAACGCAAACAGTTCGGAGCACGAGTTTAGTGCACTGCAATAAAGTCTTAACGTGATCTGACTCTAGCGACATTTGTTACAGTTTGATTTGTTGCAATTACTGAACACTTTGAAATACAATTTGCTCGTCAGTGCTCAAAAGCCGTTGCCTCTTAATATAACTTTTGCTTACCTGAAGGCACAAAGTTTACGTCGAACACGAACAGTTTTGCGTACTCGTCGGTAATCCCTCGCAATTTAAATTTACATTCTTTCGTTGCTAGAACGAAGGCCTGAGGAGTGCGATGTGCATTAGTTCGCTGATGTCATCCCCACCCCTAGTTGTAATCATGCTGCCAACCTAAGCGTAAGAAATATGAACCAGGAATGGACGGAGTTATGACACTATGCTATTAAATCTTGAATTCAAATATTTTTTCATGTCCAGGTTACAGCTTCTTTATATTTCCTATCTTCGCCCAAAAATGATCTCTATTTCATCTTTTACAGTCTTGTCTCCAAATGTGTTCGGCAAGATGCATCTCCATATTCTCGTGACGTTACTTTCAAAGACCAGTTTACTCACTTCATTGGTCCGGATACAAGTCGCGGCTCGCATTCACTATAAACAAACTTGAATCTGAAATAATTATATGCATAGTAGACTAGTAGTCGTTTTTGTGGCTTCCATACAGCAGAAAACTGATCTAAGCCATCGAAAGCTGCTATTATAATAAATAATATTGTTGGCAATGACGACGCATATAATTATTTAATTGGAAATGCCAAGGAAAACTCACCGCAATACCTATAAACTTGAATCTCTCTACTACATAATTACCAACTCACGTTTATAAGAAAGCACCTTTATGGGAAATGTTCACTCTCTGAAACTTGAAAACTCACTTTAGTCTGTTATTGGGTAAACTTACCACCAAATAGGTACCTTGCATTACGTCACTGCGGTGTCAGACAAAAGACGATTCTGCCCGTGACTAGCGCCGATGTGTTACCCTGAACTGCCAAGCGACGCGAGCGGGAAGCGAGAGGTCAGCGCTCATTCCTCGCATGACAAATGTGAACTCAAAAAATAAATGAACAACAGGCGGTGATACCGAAGCTTATTCTCAAAGTTTTAGAGCTGATGACAATATTTTAATGCTTTTATGTGCTGGCATTTTTTATTGTATTCAATTTATTGAATTCTTCCTACTTCGTATCAAAGAGTTGCTGTGAATAAGAGTGACAGAATTATAATGCCACTCTTTGAAAAAGTAAAATGCTCTCCCAACTCTATCAGTCTGTTGCAAGTTTTAACACAAACTATTTCGCAACCAACAATGGCATCTAAAAGAAAAACGGCATTATTACACAAGGCGTGTTATTCTTTTTTTACTGGACTATTCCCTGTTTAGGTCATATCTCTTTATCAATTTTGTATCGCTGACGATGGAACATATTGGGGATGAGAGGACCCCATATCCTCAGTGCGTAGGGAATCAAATAGGGACAACTTATGAAAGGATGTTTCGAACAAGTTTCGCCCTGGAGTGAGACACTATATATTGACACTTTATATTGACTTACATATACTCACCTTAATATTGTTAAGTAATGTCAAAATATTGTGAACATTTATTTTATTTGAATGTGTAACTTGTGTATGTTGTGTAATTCTATTCATTTCTTGTGATTTTAATAATTTGCATTCGTGTAAATTCTTCGTACAGACTATAGAAAATAAATAAATAAGAATAATAAATGAAAAAAAAGATCACTGCATTGATTACTTACATAACGAAGGGCAAGACCCTTCGAGAAAAGGGAATTAATAATATATGTACAGAGGAAACAGCTCCTTTTTCAACTTTTAATCATTAGACTTCGAGTGGCTCTTGGTTTCCAATTTCAAAAAGTTCACTGTAAATATTTTTTCTTGTTCCAACCCAAACACATCAAAGTGACATTCTTGACGGGTATTTGTCGTAAGCCGTACCGCTCACTGATCAAAGCACTTGAGCGCTTACTTAGAAACGCACACTTCCTTTTCCCGTGATTTAAGGAAAATTCCGCAAACCATGAAGTTGCTCAGCCGGTCGATAACTAAAGACATTAAAGGAATAATAAATGAGCAAATAAATAAATTTCAAAGCAACGCGCCCCTCCCTTCTGCAAAACCAGACGAAACTCCACCGACGCCCCAACCGACCGGGACAAACGCGCTCACTCACACACACACACACACACACACACACACACACACACACACACACACATGCACAAACACGCTTCCGTCGCCCGCCGACGCCCGACTCTTTGGCGACCCGCAAAAGCGAAGGGGAGCGGTCTTTTAAAGCGCCGCGAAGGACGGGTTGGGAGGCGGAAACCCCCTCCCTGCTCGCCCACCCGCAGCCAAATCAAGACGGAGTGTTGAGCAGAGAAGTACACGCGGGAGGGCGGCGAGGCCACAGTGGGCCGAGGCGGGCGCAACCTCACGCGAAGTCCCTTGCACTCATTATTAACGTGACAAATAACAGCCTGAGGCGAGCTTCAACTTGTATCCGCTTACCTTCTTAATGAGAATTCTCCTTTCTTGAAAGAAATAAATTAAAGTACAAAGAATAGCGTTATATAAATACATTATATCATTGAACTTACACACATGAGAGAAACAAAATTTGCCTGGAAAAGTAATTGCTGTCTGTCTCCACCCAGCTTAATTTTCCGCTTCTCCTTCCTTATTTCCTGGGGCAAGACGTCATTGATTGTCATTAACGGTGCTCTCAACACCATGTTATGGATGTATGGAGTCAGCACACGGACCAGCATAGAAGCAACGAATTCAGAACGCGGTGTTAAAAAGTAGACCTCATCAGCTTAGTGCAGAGCAGATAACGGGCACGCTTGAATTGGGAGAAATGAGGCGAGTGTCGAGAGATTTAAACGTCCGTTGTTTGTGATATATGTAGATCTTGTGTCGTTCAAAAGTTAATAATCTAAACTTTTTATAAGAAAAAATAAAATAAACACATTTTTTCGACCATCTTTACCTCTATCCTATTTGCTGTTTGTTTTGATTGTTCTTAACAAACGGTGTACTGTAAAATACATAACGGTCGCTGGCCGTTAAAGGTTCCCATGTTTGATGTCGTTTTAATGATGTAACCCGTACATTATTACGAATAATGTATAAGAAAAAATAATATCTTGTATTAAATATTATGTTAAATAAAATTAATAATAATTCTTTAATAATATTTTGATATTAATTGATTATAGATTTATCTTATGTATATCAGTTTTGTAATTTATTACTGTATTGTGCACCACTTTCATGCATTGATATCTTATAACAAGTGTCGTTGTGGTCTATTACGCTATAAACGTTTTGGTTTATAGACGCTACAAACGAACCGTCGGGAATCCCAATCTTTTGAATGGCCCCCAACCCAAAACAACAATCATACTGACGCCCTCCTATAAAGCATACATTGGTTAACAGAGTTTCTATATTATTAGTGATCTGCGATCGTGAAAAACTCTGCTCGGCCAACGGGCCTCCCCTGGAAACTCCCCTGGGAACGCTGCTCAAGACCCCGTCGTGTAAAGGCATGCTTTCCAGTCTTGGTGAAAAGTCGGTTTGTGATATCTCGCTCTCAAACAGTTCGCTCTCAAACAGTTCGCTCTCAAACAGTTCGCTCTCAAACAGTTCGCTCTCAAACAGTTCGCTCTCAAACAGTTCACTCTCAAACAGTTCACTCTCAAACAGTTCACTCTCAAACAGTTCACTCTCAAACAGTTCACTCTCAAACAGTTCACTCTCAAACAGTTCACTCTCAAACAGTTCACTCTCAAACAGTTCACTCTCAAACAGTTCACTCTCAAACAGTTCACTCTCAAACAGTTCACTCTCAAACAGTTCACTCTCAAACAGTTCACTCTCAAACAGTTCACTCTCAAACAGTTCACTCTCAAACAGTTCGCTCTCAAACAGTTCGCTCTCAAACAGTTCACTCTCAAACAGTTCACGCTCAAACAGTTCACGCTCAAACAGTTCACTCTCAAACAGTTCACTCTCAAACAGTTCACTCTCAAACAGTTCGCGCTCAAACAGTTCACTCTCAAACAGTTCACTCTCAAACAGTTCACTCTCAAACAGTTCACTCTCAAACAGTTCACTCTCAAACAGTTCACTCTCAAACAGTTCACTCTCAAACAGTTCACTCTCAAACAGTTCACTCTCAAACAGTTCACTCTCAAACAGTTCACTCTCAAACAGTTCACTCTCAAACAGTTCACTCTCAAACAGTTCACTCTCAAACAGTTCACTCTCAAACAGTTCACTCTCAAACAGTTCACTCTCAAACAGAAATTGTTTCTGTATGACACATTCGTATGTGTTCAACCGTATAATGTGTCAAACTTATGTTCGTTGTATCTAGGAACATTTCTCCTAAATGTCAATAAATGAAATGCGTAATATCATTTCAACAGGACTCCGCAAGCGCACACTCTGCTTCAGTTTTCTCATGAGTTTACGGAAAATTCTACACGTGGTTCGCCGCCTGCACACTCTCCTGATCAGACTCCGCGCGATTTCTTTCTATGAAAATTTCTCAAAGATCGCAAAAAAATATCTGACAAATCTTCACACGTAGGAAGCATTAAGGCACAATATACAGAAACTGATCTCTGCAATATCAGAGTACTGCGTCATCTAGAACCTATTTAAATGTCGAGAATGTATCATAGACGCTGCGAGCAGCTCCCGATCGACTACAACGTGAATACAATTTAACTTTCAGGGAGCGAAAAGCCATCTTCCCTCTTCGGGGATCCTACGGACTGCTCTGTCCCGCTTTCCCCGGCCTCCGTGGCCTGGATCGCCACGTCCGGATCGCCACGTCCGGATCGCCCCGTCCGGATCGCCCCGTCCGGATCGCCCCGTCCGGATCGCCCCGTCCGGATCGCCCCGTCCGGATCGCCCCGTCCGGATCGCCCCGTCCGGATCGCCACGTCCGGATCGCCACGTCCGGATCGCCACGTCCGGATCGCCACGTCCGGATCGCCACGTCCGGATCGCCACGTCCGGATCGCCACGTCCGGATCGCCACGTCCGGATCGCCACGTCCGGATCGCCACGTCCGGGTCGCCGCGTCCGGATCGCCACGTCCGGGTCGCCACGTCCGGATCGCCTCGCGAGCAGCACATTTATGAAATGGTCGCACTGTAGAATAAAGAAGTGGCTCACGAGATAAGGGTCTGTATTTAATTGGCTGTCCGGATGACACCGCGTCCATGGCAAAGGTGCCAACGTTTTGCCCTGAGGAAGGTCGCAGAATGGCGACCGAAACGTCGGCACCTTTGCCATGGACGCGGCATCACCCGGACAGCCAATTAAATACTGTCTCCGGCCGCGGAAACCTACGCTCTCATGAGATAAGGGTCTGTTTTCCAAACTAGATAATATGATCTCAAAGTATCACTTTTAATACCTTAGTGGCCTCATTTACGATAACTATGGAGCTACTCCAATATTTTCCTGTAAGGAGAATGTACTTCAAGCGATTCTTTTTGTGTGTTTGTTTTTAAAAGTTATTTAAACTGAGGCTACTACCAGTGTATAATAATAATAATTATTATTATTATTAATATTAACTCTATTTTATTCTTAAGTGGTCCATATTAAAATTTTGTAACGATGTAAAAAACTCGATTGAAAATGAATGAGCTTGCGAGTCTGTAACTAAAGCTTTGTAGACCATGAAGTTCCATGGTCGCGTTCTACTGACGATGCACTATTTTTCAACTCCATCGAACTCTTTGCAGTACCAGCTAACTGGGTCGAAGCCATCACTCCCTGGGAGCAACTCCAAACGACCGGTTGCTTTTTATACCGTTTCTGCAATATCCTGCGATCAACACTTTGAAGGTTGAACAATTCTACTTTGTCGTGTACGAACTTTTGTTCCGCGTAGGTAAAATTGGATTTAAATATTCCACGTATTATTTGCTGATTTTATAGTTTTTTTATTATTTACTGTTTATTTTTACACTAAAATATTCGAGTTTTTTTAATTACAAATTTAAGATATTCCTGCTGGATCAAGCTTTTTCTCTCTCCTAGTTTCTAATTGATTCTTAAATCACTTAATGTGACGGCCTCTAATTTTGCATCTGAACTGTAAATGTAGCTTCACATTGCTTACGTTATTCGTAAGTTGTGGGAAGTATAATATGGAGTTATTTTGCCATCAGTGTTATAAAAAAATGTTTATTTTACCACCATACTGAGTCGATTACTTGACGCACGGGGCACGATAAGACATAATTTCACAAATCTTCACTTCATTTGTCCATGCAAACAGTTTCTGTTACACGGGAGAGAATATATCTTGTTAACAAATTGTATCGTTGGCATTTTTGTAATTTACTTTATTATCATACCTTTTTTCGCATTTCTGATAAGATCGAACATTTGAAAAATTTGTTGTATTTTTAATATCTGCAAAAGGCAATGTTAAAAGAAATGGTCTGTCCTTTATAAACCATTACATCAAAATTTTAGTAAAGAAAACAAACTACAACCAAACCATTATACCCCTATATAGAACATAAAAATACGAATAATACGACATTTTAACCTCTATAACAATTGAAGTCAAATATATCAACAAGATAAAGTGCCCCCAATTACTGGAAAACAATATATTTAAGAAAAGTTTGACTTCAAAATAGTATTTCTGGACGCAACTGGCAACGGGTCTCGTAACGCCCTTCCCATTTTTGTCTAATCCCAACCTTAAGGAAGGGTGATTCTGTAATCCTCTCCTTCCTCCTCCTCACGATCCATCCTCATGATCCAGAAGAGTCTACTATAGTACTTCGTTCACCATTAAAGCAAACACACCTAATCCCCGAGAAAAAGCAGCCAGTCAGAGAAACATACGGCATTTTGTCAGACTGTTTTTGGATTTTATTTTACAGACAGAAAATTTAGTATTTTGGATACTAGTTTTAACATCAAAATAATAAAATGTGTTGGCAATATACTAAAATATGTAATATATAAATAGCAACGATTTCTTTTCAAGTATTGTTTATTGCTTACCAATATCAAAACTCTATTGAACAACCAACGATTTACGTTAATTGTATTTATTTATATGTCCAACTCATATTTCATTTAAATTTACAAATAATTAAAGGAAGAGCATTCAAGTTTACTAATGGTGATGAAAGAGCACGTACTTTCTCACCTTTTATAAAAGTTATGTAACACTATTTATACCACAATTTCCAAATTAACACATCTCAATCATCATTGTTTGTAAAACTCATTACAAAGCGTACAACATTTGAAAATAAAATTTTTTTCAAGTAAATATCAAAACAAACTTGACAATTATAACTGTTTTTCATACAGCTACATCACTAGTTTTGAAGAACATATTTCATTAAGAAAAAACCTTTATCCCCATAATCGTAGCTGTAGGAAGACCCCGAAAAAAATTGCATTTTTTAAATTTTCGAATAATTAGGGTTTTTAACGAACATGAGACCTGCGCCATTCTCTTAAACGTCCTTCACACAACAAAGTTTAATCAAACATGTAAGAGCAATTTTTTTTTTTTTAAATTTTAGAAATGACCTGGAGTCTTCGTGTTAATTACCCCCCAAAATTAAAATAACGGCTTTAATTTCAAGGAGCCTCACCATCAACCAGATCACTTTGGGAATATCAACTTTGGAGAAAATCGGCTAATAGGTTTAGCCGCTATCGTTCACAGACGGTCAGTCAGACGTTTCACCGTCAATCGACATTTCGGTATCAAGGACCCACAAAACAAGGATTATAACTACACCAGGTGTCAGAGGATTTTTTCTTCTAAATTTAACAATTATATTTATCCACTTTTTTCGTTACCAGGGCTCTGTAATAAAAGTTTTTCTGCCGAAAATCGCCGTTTTTTTCGCGCAGCATTAAATAACTTTGTCTTAATATGGTAAAGGAAATAATCTGCACAAAAGTTTTAATTATTTTTATTAATAATTTCCCAGAGTTAACTTCCAGGAAAATACTTTTCCCATCCTCAGTGGATCTCTAGCAAGGAGGAGAAATGAAAGCATTAATACAAGTTGAACACAAAAAAGGGAGGGTACAGTGAATTTAGTGGAAAAAACAAACAAATAATATCATATAAATACAAAATGAAAATACTTACTGCCCAAGCAAAGAAAAATTTTTTGTTGAGATTATTTCCTTTACCATATTATGGATTACCACAAGATATCTGCTACCACCACGGAATTTATAACTTTCTCCCTATCTTAGTAGCGATAAAGTAAAAAGAAATGACCTGGATTTTGACTGTTGCGGCACACTGTGCACCGCGAGCGGTTCGACGCCGGATTTCAATATAAACGCGGCACGAAGCGCCGTCAAACGAGCGCCGAGGAAATAAAAATATTCAATGTCTAATGACGTCCGGATCGGCAGCCGTCGCCTTGCGGACGGGCCTCGCCGCGATGAAGGCAAAAGACCCAGATCGCGTTTACGTCGCTGGCAAACCCGGCGCTCCCCGATGGGTCGCCCACAAACATAATTATCGCTGCGCTTTCATGCGATCGTCACGGAATTCATATTAATGTCTCCGTGCTTGCCGTACGTCGATCTGCGTCGCCGTGTAAATCAATACGAACAGCCGAGAACGTTTAGAAAATGTGTGGATGTTTTGTTGTTGCATCCTGGTTGTAGTAATGGCTCTGTTAGAGGATATCATGTTGATGGATGCTTGCTGAAGATCGTTCGCGGGAAAGATACTGATATGGATTGATTCCGGCAGAATCCACTAGTAAGAACATTCATCCCGGAAGTGTAGTGTATGTTTTATCTCGGACTGTGGCAGTGGTCTTCCTCCTCCTCCTCCTCAGGATGGCGAGATTCGGCGCTGACTTACACGCCGGCTCGCGGTGTTTTCCCCAACCAGGCGTCTCCTAGCTCCCGGCCCCCACCGGAACAAGATCTAAGCTCACGATTGGGCTCCCAACATGTGTGATAGTGTGTAAGTAAGGGACGATGATAGGAGAAGAAAGAGAAACGAAAGATCGCGCGCTGACCGATGGCTATTTGTTACCGAACTGTTCCGGCATTCGCCTGGTGGTGATCGGAGAAACCACAGAAAACTACCGGTCAGAAAAGTCGGCCGCTAGAATTCTCCTCCAAAACAGCAGCAAAATTTGACAAAGCTTCCTAGCTATTATTCTAGCTATTACTTTACCAACCAGGTATCTCCTTCCTGCGTATCACTGCCCCAGCCTGGATAAGCTCTAATCTCCCGTCCGGTCTCCCGGCATGTGTGGTAATGTAATGCATGTTAGTGTGTGTGTAAGGGGTGATGATAGGACAAGCAAGAGGTAAGAAGGAACGCGCGCAGTCCATGGCCCGTTTGTTAGGGTACTGCTCCGGCATTCGCCTGATGTTGATTGCAGAAACTTGTGAAACGTAGCTATCAGAGCAGCGAACCGTTAGAATTCTCCTCTATACAGCGACTGAATGCGATCTAGCTAACTAGGTAGAGTAAGAAACCCTGCCATAGTTAGGACATGAACTCAAGACCTCTCGGTCAGGGGCACTGCAGTGGGTGCAATTACTGATGCCTAGGCTTCAGCCACCTACGCTGATAAAAAAACACTTGGAGAAGTTTGGTTAATAATATAGTGTTAAGGGGTCTCTTAATATTCAATGTAAACAAAATGATTATTTCAGCCTTAATTCAGTGATTCCTGGGTGCGTCAACTGCTATAGCCAATAGCCTCGTAAATGTAGGGAATACTTTGAGGTGTTTGTGATCTCTTTCCACTAGAACATGTGGCAGAGAACATGTGAGACAGCTTGAGGGTAGTTCTCCCTTCAGATATCTTCTCCAAAGGAACTCCACCCATCAAAGTTAAATTCTATACTTCATTCGTGGAAAAGTATTGTTTGTGTTCATGAAAGGGGTGATGAGGAAATAAAGGTAAAGTAAGAAGGCTTGCGCCTGCCCGTTTTTCAGGAGACTGCTCCGACATTTGTCTGGTGTGATAGGAGAAACCAGTGGATGTAAACAATGTTGTAGCTCGTATATTGACTATTTTTGTCACTATGTCATAATAAGCGAATGATTTGTTCTGATAACTGAAGTTGTTGCCACGTGTATTTGGAAGGAAAATCACACGACCAATTTGCTAAACATTTTGACAACTAAAACTTTCAAAACCTTTTTTCGATGTTTTGGAAGGCGACATTAGCTTTCTTACAGTTTTGAGAAAAGCGTTCTATGACATTCCTTAGTTTAAACAATATTAGTTTCATTATTAATACGAGAAGATTCTGAACATAAATTTCTCTATATTTGTCTTTCCATATAGGCTAGATCAAAAGAAATAGAGTGGAATGTAAATTTGTTTCAAAATGTATCGTACAAACTAAAAATAACAACGTGCACTCAAGTACAGACCGTTGCGAAAACCTCTCAAACTTCTGTCACGTCCGCTGTGTTTCTTAAGATTCACATATTACGGGCTAGATTCGTTTTCAACGAATGAACGTAGCGCACACATTCACAATAATTATTGTCATGTCTTGTCCCTAACGGCGTTTCTAAGACGAGCGCGCATAAATAACCACTTAATGTGTAGATATTACAATTTGATGACAATATATATAATATATAATTAAGTGGCACGGAAATGCTTACATGAAACTGGATTTATACGCCAGGGTCATAATAAATGTTATACAGTTTTTTAGCATATTTAAGGAACAAAGATAATCTGTTTTTGTCAATGCACACGTGGAGGAAAATTTCATATAATTTAGTTACACATTAGTGCCTTATAGATAGGCAACTCTCCGTACACTTGTGTTTTGCAGGACACGCGCTTACACAGTCAAAGAGTTTCGTGTATTTGCGTATCATATGCGCTTGCACGGCCACCAAACGAATTAAGGCAAATGTCGTACGAGAATAATGAGTAGGAAGCAGATTTTTATGCCCTAAAATCTTGAAATGTGGTTTTTTAAGTCTGCATTTACGACCTAAGTATACTGAAATATGCTCTTTAATACCCAATTAAAATGAGCAATATTTCATTTTCTGTATAAATCTTTCTCGATAAATTTCAAGAGAAGCATGATTGGAATGAAAACAATTATTTTAGTGGAAACACAATATTACCTAGCTTACTTCCTGATATAAATAATTGAAATATGAACCTTAGTGAAGTATATTGTAGTCTTCTTTCATATTTTCTGCCTAGTTTAAAATATATGATATTAAGAAATATTCTACATTTGTACAAGCATCTTATCATCTACAAAAGATAAAAATACAAATTTTGAAACTGTTTTCTAATCAATGAAAGCTCATAATAGCTTCTAAGAAAATTTGAAACGTTTTCTCTATTTTAACGAAATACTCATATAATTAAGCGAACAAGCACCAACAGGAAATGTCGGCCACATCTGCGTAAATATACACCAGCATATTTATAATATACATAGCATCCAATTCTAAACAAATGTCAAGAAATTTCACTTGGCTATGCGCTGAAGCAATGAATAAAAATACGCAAAATCCTTAATATCCGCTCCCTAATAATGAGTAACATTTAATATGTTACATAAAATTTCCAACTACGAGTTCATTAACAAAAATATCTTCGGACTCTCTACGTGCCGTATAAGTTTATTCTGAATCCACAACCACGTAAGGTGCAAAAGAAAATTTAAAAAAAAATGTAACTGCATGCGTTCAAAAGGAGGTGACACCGAGAAGGACAAACAAGGCATTAGCCCAGTCGCTTCTTACCTCTTTGACAAACCCGATGCACGACGGAACGTCCACAAACATAATCAGGACCGCGCCGTCACGCGATCGCCGCTGCAGGCGTCATGTTAATGTCGTGGCGGTCGCTGACGGCTCCTCATTCCGCCCGAAACGGCGCCGCAGAGGGGCGCAGTTGGCGCTATCAGTTGGCGCTATCAGTTGGCGCTATCAGCTGGCGGCGGTCAGCGGCGAGGCCACAACGGATGCGTCGGCGCGGCGCGGCGCGGCGCTTTCAAAAGTTGCGGATTCGAAAGAGTGCGCCAGCGGACATTTTGCCGGCTGCGCTGGACATTTGCATAAACCTTTAGCGGCCGTTAGCCCTTGTCACGCGGCGCGGGGCGGGCCGCGCAGGGCTATGGTGGGGGCGGGCAGTCGACGTGGGGCAGTGATGCTCTGGGCAGCGGCCATCGGAGTTTGCACGTACGATGCTGCCTGCGTTTGTTGTGCGGCTGCGTTTTGTTAATGGCCGAACAGGTGTTCTGTGATCTCGGAGAAATTTATAATGTAATTGAATAAAGAACGTGCTTGAATTTAGAATGAAATTTAGAATGTTTATCGTAATAATTTATTATGTTTATTATGTAATCGGTACCTACAATAAATGTAAAGTTGATTACGTTGATTTTCAATTGATCGAAACTATGTAAAAATGTATTAACGTGTACTAAAGTGATTTTTATTTATATTGCTGTTTCAAGTTCATTTTTTAAACAATGGAGGCTACTCACTCGTTTGAGCAGATCATACATTTACACAAGACACCTCTATCAGCGTTTAATTTCATGCTTTTCCTCTGCAGGTGTCTTCATATGCATCATTTTTCATTTCACGATCCTGTTGATAAATTGCGGAGTATTCAGGATGATGTAGCGTTCGCACTGCCATAACACACTATGACATATGTTGATAAATGAAATTTGTTCGTAGTACAGTTGGATGAAGACGTCTTGCATAATTAAATCGTAGATATTTTATGATCGCACATGATTGCAAGGTTTGTTTCCAAACTACGAAGACTGAATCTGTGGCTGAGTAAATGAATAAGTAGTCATTCTGCCATTTACCATTGGGCTGTTTCCAGCTGGTTCTATGTTATTGAATCAATTGTAAAGTGCTGATTGTTGTTTACAATTCAAGGTTGGCAATATATTCTTAAAATAAGAGTACATTTTAGGAATTTGTAAAAACTAATGTTGACAGTAGATCTTCATTTACATTCAATTTATATTCAAAAAGTCAGTAAGTTGCTAATCCTTGGTAATGGGATTATTGTTCCAACATCAGTGAAGTAATGTGCCGAATTTGTTCAGGGAAATACTTTAGCAAAATATATTTGCTTGTCTGCAAACAACTTGCATCTGATCTAACGTTTACTTGTAAAATTGAATCAGGCAAATAAGATTATGTAGTGTATTTTAAACCGATTTCTAGACTGACTGGAATAGATTAATTAATCTAATTTTAAAGAAACTATTTTAGACAGAATTATTCGGTACACTTACGTTTTGTGCCAATTTACCTATTACTAATAACTACCCTCTCATATAATTGGTTTCTAAATGTTGATTAGGGTAGGATATGGTAGGTGATTTGATATATACGAAATATACTTTATTGTACACTGTTATTTCTAATCTAATCTACGAACTATTTGATAACTTCATAAAAAGGAGAAACCGCGATGCTATTTATTTACGAAATGTGATAATTGCATTGTTATTTACTGTAAAATTTTGAAAATTGGCACGTACTAAATCGTGAAAAATTACAGGATTAATAGTTGTGAACACAAATAAAACCTCACAATGGATGAAATTCACTGTTTCAGTGGTCTAGTCATCTAAAAGTTAATCAAACATGGCCTATGAAGCACTTAATACCGTACAACTACACTTATCCAAGTACAGACCAGATTATCATACGTGGTCTTTTAACATAGGGAAAGACACGAATGTCAAACTAATGCAACGTATTCACATAGGACTGTTCGAGTATTCGTAAGGCAATGTGTTTACGTCCAGCTTCAATGTTGTGAGTTCGACACCGGTTTCCACACTCACCGCACGCCACCAGTCGTTCATCCTTTTACGAGGGACAGGTGCCCTCAACGCCATAACACCACTTTGCCAAGAAGTGCCCTTCTCCCCACGTGATTTGACATCCGCAGACGCCGCAATTCTTACAAAGCGGAGCGCTCAACAGGACTTGACTCTACTCATAGCGGAGGCATCAGGCACTCAGGTCACAAGAGCAAAAGGCCTCGGCATCGACGGCATGAAATGCACTCGACTCGACGTTGGCTGCTGCAGCGGTGCGGGGCACCGACTCTGTATATCGCTCTCTTAGAGATACGAGCGTTTAACGTTGGAGAACCAGCACACTACAGCACTGTTATCGGACTACCACTTCAAGAGCGCAAAGTAGACATACCATCAGCATATCATCGTACGACCATACATACATCATCAGTGAACCAGCTCGTAACTAAGGCCATTCTGCAGTTAATTCCATACTCAACCACATGGTGGTAATAGCATAGTCAATGCAATGCCAGTGAAGTAACCCTTTGTTAATTAGTTAACCTTCCGAAATAAGTAGTGTCAAAAACTACAAAGTGCGGTGCACCAATGCTCAGCCACCAACGAAGCCAACGACTGCCAAAACCTTGTCGAGTTAGTAGTGTAGCATCAAGTGCAGCCCAAGGCGTCGCTTTAACAACGTTTGCTCAACACTTTGTCGAACGAGAAGTTTCGATGTAGCGTCAAACAAAGTGCACCAACACACCAGCGCTCAACCACTGAGAAGAACCGCTCTTGTACAACTGTTTTTGCGACCTTTCTCGTCTAGAAGCGTTGATGTAGTGTTGAAAACTGCTACAACGCATCAGGAACCAGCGTTGAACCACCAACTGACGCGTCGTCTCCACATCGGTTATTCAATGGCTTTCCCGCCAAAGACCTATGACGTAGCCTGTCGGCGTAGCTTCCATCTGTCGACATAATAACGCACCAGCAATCAATAAGCAGCAGAGACGTCATGTGCTCAATAATGCCAGATACCTTCACAGTCGGAGTGTTTTGACGTGCGAAAAGTACTTTGCAGTGCACTACAGTTAAACAACACATCAACGTGACACCACCATAAAAATAGACACTTTCTCAACCACTTGCCGCTCAAAACCACTGACGAAGCGTCAAACACAAAAGAACCACCACATCAGTCAGTGAGATGTTGCAATATCGCTTGCTAAGCAGAGGAAACTGCCTGCCAGTGCCTGCTGATCATCTTCTGCAGCCGAGCTTCTGCTGGCCAGACTCATCTGCTGGTCAAGTCTTGTGCCTGCTGCCCAGCACATCGCATCAATTCCACCAAAGCACAAACACTCAACCACCTCCAGTTTGCTCAACTCCTAGATCAACCGATTGAAACGCTTCGGCGTAGCGTCGAGCACTGCGTGGCAACGCACTGTCTCAACCACTAATTAAGGCAATGCTTCACAGCTTGTTACTCGGAGAGCGCTGATGTCACGTCAAATGCACCTTCGTACCAACGCTCAACCACTACCAGCTTAGTCAACTGCTTGTTCAACCTCTTTACGGCAAAAAGCTTCCGTCGAACACAGCACGTCAGCGCACTAACACACTAAATATCAACCACAGTATTGCTCCACAGCTTACTTCTCGGGATGTGCTGACGTGATGTCAAGTGCCTGCTGTCAAATGCCCCACCGCACCAACGTCCAACCGTTTTCACAACCACTAGCTCAACCGCCGCCTGCTCCACCACTCGGCGGGCGCGAGGAAGCGGCAAGGAGAAACAAATTCGCAGCCGCGGCGTCGGAGGTAAGCCGTCGCAAATTAATCTCGGGCAGCGGGGCGCAGTACGTATTGTAGCGCGCGGCACTACGCGGGGCGGCGCGGGGGGGCGCGGCGCGGCGAGCGGAGCGGGGGCGCACCGACAGATCTGCAGGCTTTGCCCGCCGCTTCGTGACCAGACTGCAGCAGCCGCCGGCCACGTCGCCTCGACCCAGGGACCAAGGAGGGGAAGCAAAGGGCTCCAGGAGGAGGAGGAGCAGCTCGGAGGGGGTTCTCAATACCCCCTCCCTCCTCTCCCAACCCCGGACCACTATCCACGCCGCGCCGCCGCACAGTGGAGCCGAGCGAACGAAATGCGAAAATTACTTTACTTCTGTAACGCGTGCAATTAAGGTAATGCAGACCTGTTGGAAATGATGAAAGCAGCGTGCCAAGAGGGTAATACGTATTTTAATTAAAACGTAAAAGAAATAATATGTAAATAACTTTAAAATATTTGGACCAAAAATAAACAATTAACAAGCAGGATATAATATACTACAAACAATTTAAAGACAATAAAACTATAATATAATAAACAAATCAAAAAATAATCTTTCAGAAACACGTACTTAACACATTTACAAAAGATTAGTCTGAAATGAAACTAAATATTTCAAAAATACGTGCTCCTCAAATAGTGAACTTGTACAATTAACAAATTTATTTTATAAAAAGAGATATACTACTTTTAACTATACTAAGAGCTATATGAAATATAGGTTTAATTATAACACAGAAAGAAGGTGAATATGTGAGTATCGCTTCTTCCTCTACAGCACTGAGCACACCTTCAACTAATCTTACTTTACATATTTATTAAATAAATAAAATAATGACATGGGCTGAGCATGCTCTCAACGTTTCCCTTTGGAAGATTTTCATCAGTCTCAGTGAAAAATATGACGACCTCAAACAATGATGCACTTCACGAGACGAATTTAAAAAAAGTATAGAAAAACATTATATTTAAAACAATTGACTATGTGTAGTGGTCTGATGCACTTGAATTTTATTATTAAACTACAACTTTTACATACTAAACAATTATCAAAAGCGTAAAAAGAATCGCAATATTCTATTATTTTGTGTGTGTACTAAAACTTTCGTTAATAACTAATAATTTTATAACAAATCCCACTGATTACTAAAATATCAAAACAATTTCACCAGAACGAGTTTAATTGTGCTTTTCCTTCTTCCAAATCCATATACACTGAATATTCATGAAACCTGAATAAACTCTGAAAATGTCATTTATCACAGATTCGGCATTGTGTGCTGCTCTTGGATTGCAAAATTTGTTAATTTTTTGTGGAATAATATTTTTGTACAAAGTAATTGTTATAAAATTATATAAACTAATGGTTAAGTTTCACAACTACATCTATTAATCTTCAGTCAACTGAAACATTCTGAAAGAACCGAGAGGGATAGCTCAGGGCATCAACTGATGTCACTGCAGTGCTTCTGACCTGGAGGCGCTAGGGTTCCACTCGCGACGGTGGAAGCATTTCTTACTCTTGCTAGGTAGCTAAGTCGCATTCAGTCGCATCATGGATTCTAGCGGCTCCCTACTCTGGTCGATAGTTTTCCATGGATTCTCCGTTCAATACCAGGCGCATGCCGGAGCCATAACCTAACAAACAGGCCTCGGACCATACGCAATCTTTCCTTCTTCTTCCTTATCCTACCCACACCCCTTACACACACACACACACACAAACATGCACTACACTATCACAGTCCCGGCTCGGGCGGTGCCCCTCTGATGGGAGATACCTGGTTAGGGACAACGCCGCTAGCCGACAATGGGTCGGCGGCGGATATCTCCATCAAGCGGGGGAAGATCACCGCCGACTCGCGAGCAAACAATGAACTACGCTTACGGGACTGATGACCTTAGTAGTTGACGCGCCCGGAGTCATTAACAATCGATCATTTCTCCAAGAGCACACTTCATCTCGTCGACTAATTTCCGCCCTTCTCGGTGCTCGAACCACTGTGTGTTTTCGCCGCTGCCGCCGTCGAGCGATTTGCGGCCCCGGGCGATCTTTTCCTCTCCGCCCCCGCGCCCCCTCTTCCCCCTACCCGCTCGCGTGAATAGTTAACGCGCGGCCCGGCCGCCGGGGCACACCGCCGTCGCTGAATACTTTAACGCGCGCCCGCCCCCGCCCTGTATTCATTTATGCGGCGCGGCGCTGAGTATTTGTCGACTATTGCGTTCGCTTTCCGCGTGCAGCGCCCCGCCGCCACGACCCTCCCCACCCCGTCTCTCCCCCACAACTCCCCCGCTCCGCCCCGACCCGCTTCGACCCGTCCCGCCCCGTCACGTCCCGCCCCGCCCTGTCTTTGCTCTGCCCTCTCCCCGCTCCGATCCACTCCGCCTCCCCCGCCTCGCCTCGCCCTGCCCCGCCCCGCCCCCGGTGGCCCTTCCGCTACGGACGAGAATCTCTTTTGCCTCGCGGTGCTCACTCTTTGCGTTTCCCGACCTCTTCCCCCCCTCTCCCACTCGTTTAACCTCGGCTTCCTGACTGGGAAAGTCACGCTGATTCTGTCACACGCAGAGTTTGCACTCGTCGCGATTTTGGCCATCTCTCTAATGCCGAGCTCGTTTCTAGGCTTCCCCCTCACATCCGTTCCTCTTTTCCTGTTCCCCTAATCGTTCTTCCTCGCCTTCTTCTACCCGCCCTTTCGCCCTCCCTTCCCTTTCCTTACATTCAATATCCTCCTCTCGACTGACCCCCCTTAAACCTGTTCAACTTTCGACCATGTAGGTGCCAAATATTTGTAGAGCAGTCACAGGTAGAGTTGCCACACTTCCCGATTTTCCCGTTAAATGTTTTGACTGGTTTTGGTTGCAAACGTATTAATCCCTCTACTAACATTCATTTATTTTGCTCAGCAATGAGTATTTATCGACCGGAGGCTTCGTCTCCCATCCCGCCTTGCCACGTGTCACGCCTTCTCCTCAGAACCGGAATCAGCTTTCCCTCGGGCTCTCACTCTTTCTTTGCCCCAGACCTTTGCTTTCCCTTTAGAATCAGCACCGGTCCGTAGCTCCTGATTGGGAAAGCCAGGACGATTCACGCAGATGCAGGGTTGCCACCTGCCAGGAGTATTCGCGGTGGAGCCTCAAGTTTACGTCAAGTGTCAGACCCGTGTTCTCCCCGATTTTTCTCATCTCCACCGCCCGCCTCCCGTTCCCTTCTCTTCCCTGCCTTTCCCTGCTGCTCCCTTTCTGCTGCTCCCCTTTTTTTATTGACATTTCCCGCCTCGAAGGATTTCAGCAGCCTCCCATTCTTCAACTTCCCGCCCCTGGAGAGTAAGCAGTGGTTCCCACCGGGGTCGGTACTGCTCATATTTTAACAATAAAAACGGTTTAGCCAGATATAAAATGACAACTGATCGGTAAATCAAGTTAATCTCATTGATTACAAAAATATTAAAGAAGTTAATCACTATTTTCAGATAATGCTTCAAAACATTTAATAATAATTACGTCGCTCCTCATATTTGGTTAGTTTTATTCCAGTGTTCTTTTATGCTTAATAAAACAAAATCAGCATATACCATTGACAGCATTTTGTATCAAAATGCTGTTCATTTATGATGTGAAGTCAACAAACCTAAACAATAGATTTATTTAGGAGACCTCAAATAGGGTCGAAACGTAAAAAGAAATACGCTATAAAAAATGCAGTATTTTTGATTAAGGTAAAAAACATTACCATAAAATAAACAAGATAACAGACGTTAATATATTATTTTAAAAATTCATCATTAGGATGTTTTAAAAACTCAAAATTATAACTAAGAATTCAGAACGATATTGTAACGCATAAAAATATATTGCCAATCCGTACATCAGAAATGTAATGACCCCTTTTTAAAGAACTGCCAACACTGACAGTATTTTCAAACCTTTGTGTCCACCGTGTGCCAATGTGATAATTTAAAATACTTACAAGAGAAAGTGTCTCCGATTATTGTAAATAGAGATATTTATGAAAGTATTTGTATGCGTAATATTGTTATCTGTAAATCGTCTTTGTGCAAAGATTATGTTTTTTTTATTTAAACATACTCATAACACAGTGGTCGTAGCAAGAAAAAAGTTGGGAATCACTGGAATAAAGTCTACGAATTCTGTCAGACCCGACTGTTGCTACCCGTCGTTATTGTTCCCACACAGCAGGTCGAAATCGGAACTGTACGTTTAAAAATCCAGCGGGCTAGCTCCTCCCACACTCATTTGCGTGTCACAGCGCTGAGTTTTCGTAGATTATGGCGTTCTCTTCCCGCTGGCCACGCCTGTTGTTCCACGTCGGGCCGATGCTCGCCATTTGCGTTTCTCCGCTTTTCCCCCCTCTCCCTGCCGTTCCTCCATTCTGCCTCCCCACCCCCCACCCCCGAGGTCTTGCGTATTCCGCCACCGGGGGGCGGCTGCTCGCGAGTCACAATTTCTGCCTTATCGACAGGGGACCTCGAGCGAAGATGTACGCTCGCCGCTTTCGGTTCTCGCGACGACCCGCTTTCGATCCCTGGGCAGCGCCCCTTCGCTCCCCGCCACACCCCAACGTCGATCCCCTCCTCCCCACCGTCTCTGTTGCCCGTCACATTCCCCTTTATACAGTCATTAATCGTTTTCTGCAACGTATGGCCATGAGAAAAATAATAAGTGGTTTAGGTTTTCCTTCCCCCAAAACACAACGCAAGTATTGCTAAAATAGTACATTGTAAAAGTCAAAGGAATGCGGTTCAGCAGTCTAAAGAGAGCCATGTCTTAATTTTAATATTTTTATGGCATTGGTCGTGTTCTGCATAACGGTATTCAATTGAGGAATGCATTGCATTCAGAACGTCATTTCTGGCTTCAATATAGGAGGAATAGAAGACATTCGAAAATGAATTAGAACTACCGGAAACCTTGCTTTGCATCGAAATAAAGAAGAACCGTAACAAATGTAGAAAACTTTTACATATTCACTATTACAAAAATCCAAAACTGAAAGCATTTTTTCATGTGGTTTAGTATTCTGGACCAATACAAATTTTGGACCGACACAAATTCTGGAACAATACAATTACTATTCACTCACTGTGAATAGTAAGACAAGAGCTGCACGTGTTTCTCCAAATCTAATTGAAATGTTTTACATATACCAAGATCTACACGTCTATGTTGTAGGGAACTAAGGCAAGAAATCCCATCCACCTTAACCAGTGGGAACGCACATCAATCAAGCACTTTTCTTTCTCTTATTCTTCTGTCTCTAGTTATTCCTCAATAAACACATATATTATTTTCAAAAATGCACATGACATAATTTAAATATCAACAATTGAGGGGTAACCTGCACTGAGAAGAAACACTGGGGTACTTGACTGGGCACTGAGAAGATACTGTGGGTACAAGACATATTCGAACAATATTTCAACTTTCAAAATCGCAAAGGTTTAATGAAAATAGAAACTTTACCATATTTATTAATGCATTTTCTTCTATACGGGCAAAACATTAAAGTAAAGTAATTCAGCCATTTCCATGAACTTTTGAAAATGTTATCTGGACTTCTTGTTAATGGTTCTCAAAAAGTAAAAGATCTTAATGATCTCCGGAAGGCACACAACTAGATCTCAGTCTTGACGTTTTAACCACGATTGAGCTTAAAAGCTTCTTTCAGAGCTACGTGTAACAAACTGTTACATATATACATATATACACACATACATGAGAATATCCCGATTTTTCGATACAAAATTTGTTGCATCCCCACGCCATCAGCACTTATCTCAATTTTCAGAACAACACTAATAGACCTTAAGCCTGACGTTTACGCACAATTACAGCTCCAAAGAATGTTAAACCTTAGGGAGAAAAAGGACAATATTCAAATGACTAGCTGCACAAGGCACAATACATTTAGAATTTAGAAATTAGCTTAAATTCACAGTATTATAGAAACGATATCATATTGCATTGTGCACAGTTATTTATGTAATTATTTTTTGTGTGATGAAGTCATAAAAAATTATTATTAGTGTTATGGTTACATACAGTGATTCAAATTGGGCGCGTTTGGAGCCGGCCTATGCGCGCGGCGTCGGCTTCGGCTTTAGTTGCGGCAAAAGCAGCCACCGTAACCGAAGGCAGGAGCGAGTCTCTGGTGGTGACGTCACCTAGCGTCTACAAGGGGGCGAGAGGTGACGAAGCGGTAATGTATTGATAGAGCTCCGTGTTACAAGTCTCTATTATTGTGTTTATGCCTACGCTGTCGGGTAATTTTGTTGGTTCTAATTGGATATTTACTACTTTCCATTGTTTTGGTCCTGGCGACGAAGACCATGCTTGTTTTGTTCGACATCTTCTGGTATACACAGTTGGGAGCATTGTTTCGGCACGATTTCGAGTTTGGATTATAAGAAGCGAATAATAAACTTTTGATTTTGATATACTTGTTGATATATTGTTCTGGACCTAACAATTAGAAATTTTAACATATTTTCTGAAAACAAGCAACCGAAATATTTCCCCTCCACTTGCATCATATCTCGTCATCACGTTTCAGTTGTCAAGTTGGCAACTTTTCTCTTTGCGCCTCCCTTTTGAGCTTTCTTCTCTGCTCCGCTCCTTCCACCGCAGCCGCGCAGCAGCAGTCGTCCAGAGCGGCGCGACTTCAAAAGTCACGCAGATTCCGCGCCCGCGCCAGCGCCCTCAATAGGCGAAATCAAACGCACCAAAGTTCGAATGCACAATCAGCACGGCTAATAAGCAGCGGGGATTCCCCCGGTGGCCGGCGGGCCCTACACCTGACGGGGTGCAGTTGTTGCATGAAGTGTGTTAATTAGAACGGGCTTCAGCTCGCAAACAAGCGAGCGGCTGCCGGCGCGCGGTGGTCGACACGCACCATTTAGACGGCGAAATTTTAAACTTCAAACGCCTTACATACACCCTAATAAGAACGGCGTATACATTTCAACAACAGAGGATGTAGTTTAACGCCTTCTGTTCACCCTAATAAGTACGTCGTAGTATCGTTTGTAAACACTTCTCAAGCTTTCAGGGTCCGGTATTGTAGTAATGACGAACCAGAAGTGTACATTTTACACAATGTAATCAGTTGCAGATAATAATTTTAAGGGTGTCTATGTTTTTAAGTTATAAGGTATGTCAACAAACTAGGCTAACGGACGTCCAAATGTATCTACAATAACGTTTCTTTACTACAAATACCATCTCAAAATACCTACCTATATACAAATTATAAACCTTTGAATACATGTAGCAGGATTTGAACACTTGCATGGTCTAAAGATTTTAATTGTTTGATTAAAGTATAACATTATACCAGTTTTTTCCCAATAATGTGCTTATGTAATAATAAAGCAACTTATTTTTCTCTTCCAATGACATATTGAATTTATTTTCCACGTACGTTCCCAATAGTAGTTTATCCATCTTGGTACTTTCAAATTTCACTACACATTTGTTTTTTGCTACTTGAAAAATATTCGTGTACGTATTTTATTGAACACAGTGCTGGAGCTAGACAACTTTTGTAATCAAAGAATACAATTTCCATGGTGATCCTAAAACGCAAAAATGGTAGTGTTAATTTAGTTTAATGAATTTACTTGTTAAATATATGAAATAAGTAATATGATTTTTTGTAGAACCTATTTTAATGTTAGCGTCATTAGATTCAGTTCATAGAGGCCTACCTTGTAAGTAATGGCTATAATCAGGTTAACTATTAAGATAAAATATTAATTGAAATTATTATGAAATATCAGACTATTTTACCACGGCTTATACAAATAAGTTAACGATTTTCTTGAGTTTTAATTTCTTATTCAATTATATACTAATTTTGCCCCATCAGCGCCACCATCGGGCCCATTGACTTGCGGGGCCCTGGGCGATCGTCCGGTGTGCCCATGTCTAGCGCCGGCACTGATTGAACGTTGATCTTAGAATGCGTGCCGCGTACGTTTTGCTTCCCGTCCACTGTCCGCCATTGCGGTGTTCCGGTTACTCTTTGCAGAAGTCCGTGTGGTGGAGAGAGACGCCGCTTCTTTGCCAGCCGCGTTGCGGTGAAGGGTTTTGTGCCGGCCGCTGAAAAAAATTCGACTCTCCGCGTTTGTAACCGGATACTACGTAATTATTTTTATTCTACTAAAAATAAATCAACAAATCGATGTTTTCTCTGTGTATACGAGAATTTTAATTCTTTGTTGAAAACAGTTCACCAATGCTACGTTTTATGACGTTTTTTAGAATTGCTGCCACAAGTTTTTTTAGTCGGATTCCCAACCTCATTGAAATAAAATTATTTGCAACATATGAGGAAATGGAAAGCTCTTCTTCTTTTGATATTATTTAATATTAAGGTTCCTTTAAATATATTGATGCTGAATGACTGTTTTCTGTAAGTTGACAGCCACACACGTAATTACATTTATTCTCTTTAAAATAAATCACCATTTCATGTGTTCCCCATCTAAATGAGACTTATTTATTAAGAGAGTTCAGCAATGTTGTTCTCGCTCTTGTATTCAGGAATCTATCACAAGTTCTTTTTCCAAATTCTTAACGTCATTGGACCTAAATTAATCCTAATCTACTTGTAAAGTTCATTATTTCTTGTAGGTATATTAAACTTATCGCATGAAGGTGTTCCTAGTTTTCCGTCATTAAATAATTTGACCTTTTACGTTAAGAACATACTCTAGATTTTAATCAACCGTAATTAACTTTACTAACAATATCTGTGTTCACTAAGTAGGTTTCTTATTGCTCTTATTTTCTTTCTGGCTTTCTTTCTCCCTCTCTTTCTCTCTCTTTCTCTCTCTTTCCCTCTCTTTCCCTCTCTTTCTCTCTCTTTCTCTCTCTTTCCCTCTCTTTCTCTCTCTCTCTCTCTCTCTCTCTCTTTTCCTCTCTTTCTCTCTCTTACTTTCTTTGTTGAATCATTTCGCGAATGTTACATTTAAGTTTGTGCGATTAACAGGACACAACATCTTGTTGCAGCCGTTGGTAAATATGTTCTGAAATGGGATCCTGAGGAATACATTTGTAGACCGAAGGAATTCAAATATTTCTCGTCACCAAAGAAAATACGAAACGTATACTTCCAATACTTATGATTTATTTAGACTATATAAATCTATTTAAGAAAACAATATTTTCGAAACGGAGCATTAAAGGCTGAATTAATGTAATAATATTTATTGCTAATGTGAATTTCAATAATTTCAAAACTTCCTTACTGCAACCACTTCTCACCCATAACCGCCGTTAACACAGTTTCTTGTTTTATCTATCGTCGCCGTAAGCTCTTGGTAAGCCGCAGTCATTTCTTAATAAAAATAATTATTTTCATTACCCCTCATCTGTAGTAGTTTTTCTATAGATTTCTTGTGTAATCTAGTTTTTTGCAACCACACTCATGGTAATACATGGATTGCACGTCTTTCTCAACTATCAGATTTTCGATGTCCCGTCCCGTCGCGCCTCTGTCTTTATTACAATTATTTATTTACCTGATTTTCGTATTACCTTAACCAAGCTCTTACCCTACCCAACACAATACTTATCTATCCAAGCTCTCTGCTTATTATAAAATTTAAACTAATAATACTTCCGGCACGAGCGGCGTTGGCACTGGAAAATTTATAATGGGTCGTGGGACTGAAGTTTCCCCCTGTACAGGATAGGGAAAATTATATTTCTCATTATCTATTGGTAATGGGTGGAGAAATTATCTTTGTTTGCAACCCAAAGGAGAAATAAACGTTGTTCAATTTACATTCAGCACTGTATTCAGCGGAACTGTCAGCGTCAACGCGCCCTTCCTCTGTGAAGCTGCAGATAAAATCAGTACACACGCAAAATAAAAAATTACAATAACAAAATATCTAATTCAACATTCACACATACTGACAAATTATTTACGCTATTCACATTCCCACCATGCACTTCATAGTTGTAATGACTATCTAGGTTTTTCGAGTGTTACAAAAATCTAATACAATACTTGGCCTTATAAAATATGTGCCGTACGCGCGGGTAATATCTACCGAATGTTCACTTTCCTTTAGACAATAGTGCTGCTGTCGGCTTGTCAATCCATTCCTTCCCTCAGCTGGGCACGTCGTTTCAAACTTTTCACACATCCAATGCGTTTCACGCAACCAAATAAAATGCCATACTTCTGGCTGCACACTCTTTACTACTACCGTCAGCACATGCTAACCTTTCACCCTTTCTCTGACAAAATTCACTCTCCTCAAAACACATGAAAACTTGCCAACACATGCCGCACCATGTTATCGACTCGCCATCTATCATTCCTCTGTGTCTTCTCCAGTCTACTCTTTCAATTTTTTTTTCCACAAAACAAAAAAGCTCGCTCTCCTGTGTCATTGAGATCTTTTGGAACAATTTATGTTTGCGTTACCTCTATTCTGATTTTGCACTTTTCAAAAGTTCTGAATATTTTGCCCTTCAATTCGCCGCGTTCCCCAAAGTTTATTGCCCCCTGGTTCACCTGCTTTGCCGAAATTCGAACTCATTTCGAAAGCTACTTCAGTTGCCTACATTCAATTGTCTTTCCATGTATGTATCTATCTGCCTTTTAAGTTTACCTTCTAAATCTTTATGCCTCCTTTTCGAATTGCTTCCAGATGATTCTTAAAATTGTTTATTTTCCTCAAACTTGTTTTCTATGTTCGAAAGTTCTTCTGTTATTTAACGAAAATATAAAATTAGGTTCCGCGTTCATGTTGTCACTTGTTCCTTCTTCTACAGACTTATTTACTAAAACATAATCTTCCTAAACAAAAATATTTATTTTCGACAGTTTATTGAACTGGAGTTCTGCGTACGGTTACAATATTTCAAAATGTTTGCTCCTTTTCCATAAAATCTACATCATCTCATCACATTTAATGCTTCTATTATAAAGTAATATATTGGAAATAATTTAAGCATTGCATTTGCATCAAGTTTTTATTTATTGAAACATTGGTAATTTTGAAATGTTTCATTTGTATTTCTCATTTTGTATTGTTTCTTATTATACAGAAAAGGATGGATTAATTATACAGAAATAAAAAAAAGTGCTTTTATTAGAAAATATATCAATGAAAAATAAGAACATGATTTTTTTCTTATTAGAATTTAGTTATAATTAAATAAATTGGTTCGACAGTGAGGGCGACCGAATGCTTGTACTACGTTCGATTCCAGTCTCTCACTACAAGTCATAATGAGGTTGCTTGGAACAGTTCTTAGCAGTGGCGACCGGTACGGAATTCTATTGGTGGTGCTAGTTAATGATGCGACATCGATAACAATACATCGATGTTACCAATTATCGATTTTCAAAATAAAAACATCGATGCAAATCAAGCATCATTCAAAAGCCATCTATGTTTCAAAACATCGATGTGAAGATTTAAAACAATTTGGAACTTTCTAAAATAAAATTTATTTTACAGTGACTGTGTTTATTAAATTATAATGTAGATTACAACTGAAAACAAACTAAAAATAATAAGAGAAAATAAAAAATACTCAGTCTGAATGCCTGAGCGCCCACATTAATCCCATGAGATCACAGTTTCCCGAGTTCGCTGAAGAAGGGTACAGGAAGAAGAGGGGAAGCCTTACGACATAAAGCATATGCCCACAGCGTACGCCGCCTCTCCATGTGCGAAACACAAGGAAGGACGTACAAAATACCAGGGCATCCTGAGCAAGAGATACTCGGTGCGATGAAGATAGTGCCATTACTGAACTCTATCAAACAGAACGGAAACTACTATGCCAGGTCGATTTTGGCAGTGTCTCATCCTAAAGAGATGCATACAAACCAGCACGACGGAGTAAAGAACTTTTGGGAAAACATCTATGTTCAGAAAGATACCACAAAAAAGACGCAAGGCATTTATCGTATCAGTTTTTATATGGCGTTAAGTGGTCAGAGACGGTGGCGGTCAGAGGGGGGCTCAAAGGTTTAGGCGACCGACAGATAACCGTCTATTACGTTTGAAGAGAGTATAGATTGAGCATCGAATGATTAAGCACTTCAAAATTGAAGAAACGACATTTTATACCCACATTTGTGGCGAAATATTAGTTTCCTTCCTTTTTGTCCTCCCTAAAAGCCGACACAAGTGCCCAGCGTGTAGTTACCTACCCCCAAGTAACGCTGCTCGTCACAGTTCCGAGCGCTAGTTTCTCTTTGCTTTTCTGCTTTGTTAAGGCGTTTTTTGTGAGCCGTCTGGACAAGAGACGCAGCTGTTTTACTTCCTTTGCATATAATCTCTGTAGGTACAACAGTGTGAATAAAGTATAATTGAAAGAAAGGGAAGAGTAACATTGTAGCGCGTTGTTTCCGAGGTTTCAGTAGTTTCGGCGCCAGCCAAATTGTCAACAAAATCCTTTAAGAACTTCAAATATGAAGATTAACGTAAAATATTTGTTATTATTATAAAGCAAGATAAACGATATTTTGGTATTTGTTTTAGTTTGTAACAATTGAAACTATCTTTTAATCTTTTTCCAAATCACATTCATCTCTATTTTTCAAATAAGCCACATAAGTAAAAAGTATTTTTTATAACATTAAAGGTAAAAGTCGATGCTTATAACATACCTCCAACGCTTAGCACAGTTTAATGAATATTAAATGAGAAATGGTGAAAAGTGTATCACCTCTAGGCCAATGAAACGTCCGGAGAGGTCCGACCTCAATGTGTTATTGACGTTACTTATTCTTAAAAACATCGATTTGTCATGCATTTGTCAACATGCAACGGAAATTTTATCTCTTCAAAATTCCACAGAACGAGTTGAAATTAATGCCACATCCTACACGAATCTCCATCCGGCTTCACAAATCTCACTCACGCTATATAGCACTATACCAGATTATCTGTTCTGCCACTGAAATGGCGGTAACAGATCCTGTCATTTTGTGTGTGAAACAGTGGTGTTCGTGGAACATCTGGCATCTCGTTAATATACTCTCTCTTTAATGATGACACAAATTATTTTCCACTGCCATACCATTGTAAAAGAGTTATTTAAAAATTAAATAGTAGAAACCAGAGAATACAAATTATCCTAAATAATTTAATATTCTGATAATTGCATTATCTGGCTAGGACGTTCTGTCACGTCATGAGATATTTTGACAAATGCGAATAAACCTTCAATACACAGTAATAACACATACTTGTATAGATGTGTGTATGGAAAGTCATCATCAGAACGCTACATTTAAAAAGTATATTGCAATTTGAAAGTTAAGTTTGTGTACTTAATGACTCCACATTTTTTCTGATGATTTTGGTTAGTATAAAATTCTCCGAATATTAAAGCATTCGTTGATTGTGAAAAATTCATCGATTGTAATTTATACCCACATTGATTCCATTGGCATGTTAGAATTATTTTTTAATAAAATATTTCAAATTAGGCTATTACCCTTTTTTGTGATATTACGTTTCTTATTCAAATGTATCTATATATCTACATAAAAATATTGCCATTCAATGAGTTTGAAATGTATGTTGGTATACAGTCGAGATTGATCTAAAAAAAGCGATGGAAAGAAAACATTTTGCAAATACCAAACTCAAAATATAAATCAGGCATACAAGAGAAATGGATGCAAACAAATTTTAAGCAATACTGTATTTACTCTATTTTTTCCTCCAAAAATTAAAAGTATAGAGGGTACAAAAAACGTAAAGCACTGATTGATAAAAAATGTTATTTGATGGTATCGTACAGACTCCGAATAAAATATATAATATTTCATTTATGTATACTTCAGTGCACGACAAAAGCCTTGCGCTTTTTTTGTGGTATATCTTTCTGAACATATATATTTTCCCAATAGTTTTTAACTCCGTCGTTAAAAATATAATAACACAGTATGCATTTATATTTAAGTATTTTATTTATTTTAGTCAAAAACAGTTAAAAAGTATGTGTGGCATGCTACGGGGAGAAATGAATTTCTCATTTTCGTAATTCTGTAATCTCTACCGTAAGACATACACTATTTGAATTTTGAATACAGAAAGAAATTGGAGTTTTTTTTTGCAAGGATTGTTAACAAAATATTCGCTCCGATGTAATAACATTTATTTTTTATTATAAATTAGCTATTAATTTGGATTCTTATCCCTCAGCATGTCCTTCGTGAAAAAATAATACTTTCTGCTGCGAGCATATGCACAACAATAATTAGAATAACTATATTTCTCACACAAAATTATTTTCAAAAGGCAATACGCACACTACTCAGCAGCAACAAATAAAGTACTCTTGTGTATCTCTGCAATAAATAATTTTTTTAACAAAAATAGTCTTCATATATTCTACAATAACAGAGTACAATTTTTACGTATGAATATTATATAAAAGTTGCGGTTCTCGGTATTTATTTATTGTTTTAAAAATTATTAACACCTTTACCATTGTTAATTAGTTTGTTGGATTTTTATCAAATGATGCGTACTTTATATTTATTTCGATTTTGTGTTACTGAGATTAATAATTTGTACATCAGGTATTTCCGCAAACCACGTGAGCCTGCAACTATTTAATGGTGAGTGGCCTGTGCCTTGGGGCCTTGCGGTCGCATTACAACTTTGTCATAAGCAGTTACGCTCCGAGTATAAGAACTCAAAAGGTACGCGCAGTGTGAGAATATGTGGAATGGCACAATCGAATATGTTCATTTTTCAGTCAAAATAGAAACTGTTTAATTGGTTTTGGATTTTCCCCGAGTTCCTAGATACTACATTAAGAAACCATACACATAACCGGTGGCAGGTAATAAAATAACCTAAAATAAAGAAATAAAAGGACTTAATAAAACAATAAAATTACTGTGAAACACGTTCCTTCACAGGAAAAGCTCAGTCTTACTCACTTTGATAACTTGCTCTCAAACCGGCGATTCTTTTTTCGAATCAATAACAAGGATTTAATCACATCTCCGCTGAAATAATTAAATTAATTAAGCACCATCTCAATAAATCGGCTTTTGACTGCGGCACAGAACAGCTTTACCAGCGCAATCGACCGTCCCCTCTTATAGGTTGCAAACGATTAAAGCCGGCATCGTTAAATATTACCAACATAAAAACGTTAACGTTACTTTCAAAAGATTTTTTTTTCAAAAAATATATTAAGTTTAAATGAAGATAACACGAACATACCGTATTATTTTACGTTTCAGCTCGTGTTATAAATTGTAAAGATATATTGTAGATATTTTAAATGCGAGTTTAACAGATTTCAGACCTCAAAGTTTGAAATAATATTCCCATTACTCGTTTCTTGACGTCTGATTATTGAAATTTTCCTTCATGTTTTCTTGTAAATTGATGAAATTTTGAAGTTTTTGAAGTCCAAATTTATAATTTTACTGGTAATATTGTGATATTTCAATTCATTGCAACAAAGATTAATCTACCTGCCTAGCACAACCTTTTTTGAAGAAATATGTTCGTTTTCCATGCAATATTCTAGAATTCTTGAAACAGCAGGTCTCAAAACTGATCCATTAATCTAGTATTTTAAACGTAAGTATTGCCCTACATTTACAATTTTCGAACATTCGAAGGAGCTAACGAAAATTAGACATACCTCATTAATTTAAGTGTTCTTCGTTCTAGGCGCGAAGAAATATATTTGGAGCGTTTTAAACAAATATTTCTTTATAATTTGCCCAAATTTTAAGCAGATATTACGCAAAAACTACTCGTGTTTTTCAAAGCATTGTACCCCACATCTTATTAAGTTCTGATTTCACAGAATATATTTCATTCAAGAGAAACTTCTACATCTTCAAAAAGTTTCGCATGTTATTTATTTGCAAACCCGAAAATTCAGAGAGAATGCCAGGAATGTGGCTCTCACAGCTTTTTAACGTTCTTTGACACATACAAGGAGAAGCTAGCATCAACAACGTTAGCAATTCTAATGGAGTTTTGGTAGCATCCTTTCCGACAGCATATGTTCTATCAGTCAAGATTCAGAACTCAACCCAATCCCCTCACGTCCAACCTAGAAGATTAAACGCCCTCAAAATAGCAGTGCAAAGCATTGTTTGGCGCTTTTTCACACGCTTTTTAAGTACCGCTTGCATAAAAAAGCCACTTTGAGAGCTTCTATTCATATTAAAAAGAAAATAAATGGTTGCATTGCAGTCACAAATTTTCTACATGAAAGAAACTGAACATTCAGTTTGACGTCATTGAACAATAAAAAACGAAGTATAATTTGTAAAAAATACAAAATATGAACATTAGGAGGAAAGTGGCATCTGTCGGTCTGAACACGATTGCGATTACAATCAAAATTGAAAGAATGTCACTGATATTTACGTTAGTATGCTGGCAATATCGATATCAGTTTGACGCAACCCACCATTCTGAAATATTACATTGCACATTGTACTACTGTTTTGTACTATTATGTATGGTTAGCTGCATGCAAGACTCTCATAATCCAGTTTGCAAATTATAAAATGTAAAAATTTCGAACAGAAAATTCATTTGACTGCTTTTCAACAATATATGCATCACTGACAACCTTAATAATAATAATAATGTCTTTATTAATGGGGAGGCTCAGGCCATAGGGCCTGTTCTTCCGCCTAACCACTGAATTTACATACATTTAGAGTAGTAACATTTTAAGTGGAGAGGACAAGCTGTACATTTACGTCTGGGAGAACAAATCTATGGACCATCCCGGCATACGTCTTATGCGATTGAGTAAATCCAGAAAAACCTCAATCAGGATGGCGACTTAGGGCCGAACATTAATAGTACTGAGTGAGTTGTACATAGCAGTGAAAGGGAAGTTTCGTGAAAGAGAAAAGAAAAGACGTACAGGGGAAGGGGTCAAAAAGTAAAAATGATAAAATTTGTGAAGTATTTGATTTGAGACTTTGAACGATTTTGATTATATTCTGATGTTCAACGGACGAAAAGAAAAATTTATCGTTGGATTTTATTTCTGCGTTTTGGAGAAACAAAAGAGATTGCTTTTCCAAGTTACTGTCAAATGAAGGAACGTTATTTACGAAATCGTGATTTAGTGATTCATGGTATACTTTTTTTGGCACATCTGACATTACCGTAGCAAAAACAAAAGCGTCTCCCATGACGTCTGGCCTATACAAAGTGTCTGAGTAACACACTTCTAGGGCATCGAATATGACCACAATTTGCCAGTGAACAGGTGCTCTGAAATTTTATAAGACTGCATGAGTTGTATTTGCCACTGCTCGCTAGGCACCTCGTCATGCACTGGTGTTCGTTAGGGGCACGGAATCGCTTTTTGTGAGAACGAGACTTGCCGAACACAAGTGGTCGGAAAGTTGCTCAACATGGAGCTGAAAAGGAGACATGCGTCATTTCGTCGAATGAGGTTTTCCAACACATCATTGTGAAAACGTCTTCCGAAATCTCTTTCGATGCCCATACGTGACCGTTCATTACATTTATTTTGAGACATCTATGTGACGAAAATGTAAACGCGCTGTCTCAGTGAAATTCGCATTGGCTGCCTAGCATCGCCTCCCCAGTATTCCCAGCGCCTCTGTACTTGCTGTTCGTAATTACCGTTCCAAACACACAGAATTCAGCCGAAACTTACTTTCAAAACTTAAACGATAATTAGCTATTGAATAACCAATGGTCACCCCCATTTACGATAGTCTCCTAGCAAAATAAACACGTTTTCACGCAACCTATCTACTAGTATGTGTGTGTATCCAGTGCGCGGTATCCAGTGCGGGAACATCACCGCCACCTCCTGAGGAAAAACATGCATTACACTTACGAGACCAATGACCTCAGCCATTAACGCGCCCACAATCACTAATAATCTATAATTACTAGTATGTCCCAACGGTTGCGTTCTGTGTGTATGCAAGCTAGCAACACTGTCATTATCACGTTGGCAAATTGTGAAATGTAAAATCCTATATCAGACAGTCAAATATTTTTATTTCTCATATCTGAGAGGATTCTTAGGATTATATTGCACCGAAGTCTACAATTGTAATACTGTCAAGACCATTCAAACGGTCATGGAACTTACACACGCTCAGCGTAACGTACTTTGGGAAACAAAGCTGCTGTGTATGGACCCTGCGTTGGCTACTACTCCGCACAAGTACAGGTTTTGCCAGGGGGCTTAACCCCAGGAGGGTCATCGAAACATCGCGCTTTTATCATCTCCCCTGCAAGCGCACGAGTACGCTGAGAGGCTGGTTTCTGGTAACCTTACAATTCAATTTCTGGGTCAGAACTCACATGCGCCAGGACCATTCCCTCTTCTTTGCCCAGAGTATCAAACCATTGGCACAAGCCGAGAGCCTAACTGGGGGTCACTTGAACTAAGGTTCGAGCAGCTCAGGGCCCGAATCCCGTCTCCTCACTGCCTACACCTTTAGGCTAACAACGTGTGTATCGCTAGAAACTGGGTAACCAAACGGATGGTATCAAGTTCCAGTCAGACGTCTCTCTGTGGATTCCAGAACATTTGGAAGAATCTCCTTCACCCGATCCTGCCCAAAGGTCGACGCGCCGTAGGCTCCACTGGTACGTTACCGGCAAGCCCGGCAACCAGGAGCGTGGCATCTCCTACTCACTGCCGCCACCTTAAGGCTAAAGACGTGAGTACCACCGTGAATCTCACGGTCCAGGTGGTTGTCTACAACTCGTTAACCAGAGACCGCTTACGCAGACACGTTCTCTCCCTCCCCCTGCGGGGAGCGCTGCTGTGTGTCCAAGGCACGTGCGAAGCGCAGGCGGGGGGGGGGAAGGGGGGGCTGACAGCTGACGGTCGCTCCATCCGCGTCCATCGCAGGCAGCGCCGGCCGCTTCGCCGCCATCTCAAACACGTCGCGGCGCCGAGCGCAGCGCCTCGCGCGGCGGAGCGCTTCATCACGCGCCGGGGCTGTTTGCGGCGCGCGCGCGGCAATCCCCGCTAACACGGCGCCGGATCAATCCTCAAGGCAGCCGATGCGTCTCTCCCCACGCCGCACGCCCACGTGCACGTGCACACACACTCGCAAAATGATTTCCTTCATGGGGAAAGAAGACTGTTTGCGTAAAAGATGTAACTTTCCGGGTACGAAACAGACTTTTTCAGCCGTATTCGTACATTTACGTGACATTTTTATAGATAATAAAGATGAACATGAGGATGTAATGATGGGAATTAATACACGAGTGTGATATTACGATAGGAGCGAGTATCTTTAACTTCACACGAGTGTATTGATACCCATTACATCGACTTTCATACGGTACTTTTTCTACGAAAATTAAACATTTACATTGAATTGTTTTGTTGTAGGTGACGTGCAGATTCACCCAAGGTCACGTAGCGGACAGCTCCCTATCCTACCCAGTCACTGGTAGCTTTGGTTTACCAGTTCGTCCGCAAGAGAGTACTTTAATTGCGGCAATAATTCCGAAGTCACAACAGTCTTCGGGTTAAGTGTGCATTATGAACACAACTTAACGTCACTGACTGCAAAACCCTCACACGCAGTTCACATTCAAAGAAGAAAGAAAGAAAGATAGTGAGAAAGACAGAGAGAAAAATGAGAGAAAGAAAGAAAAGAAAGAAAAGAAAAGAAAGAAAGAAAAGAAAGAAAGAAAAGAAAGAAAGAAAAGAAAGAAAGAAAAGAAAGAAAGAAAAGAAAGAAAGAAAAGAAAGAAAGAAAAGAAAGAAAGAAAAGAAAGAAAGAAAAGAAAGAAAGAAAAGAAAGAAAGAAAAGAAAGAAAGAAAAGAAAGAAAGAAAAGAAAGAAAGAAAAGAAAGAAAGAAAAGAAAGAAAGAAAAGAAAGAAAGAAAAGAAAGAAAGAAAAGAAAGAAAGAAAAGAAAAGAAAGAAAAGAAAGAAAAGAAAGAAAAGAAAGAAAAGAAAGAAAAGAAAAGAAAAGAAAGAAAGAAAGAAAGAAAGAAAGAAAGAAAGAAAGAAAGAAAAGAAAACAAAAATGAGAAAGAAATGAGAAAGAAAAGAAAAGAAAAGAAAAGGAAAGAAAGAAGGAAAGAAAGAAAGAAAGAAAGACCTTCCAACAATGAGAATTAAATGATAACTTATTTGTAGAAGGAAAGAGGCACACAATTATTTATGAACTAGGTAATCAACTATGAATTTCCTATATATCTTTCAACCCATACTTGACGTAGAGACGGCATATTTGCCTATTGATGATTCGTCCTTTTAATGTATTTTTGTAAGTAAATAAACGTCATTTATTGCTTACGAAAGTTTTGTGACGTAGGGTTGTATCATTAATAACCTGTGGTTTGGATAATAAAACAAATTTCAACTCTAATAATACATTTAAACAGGGTAATAAAAACTATTTATTAATTTTTTTATATTCTCTATTGACATGAAAATTAAACATACCTAGCCTCTTCGATTGAAGTTTTCAGAAATGGGTTTAGCATATTCTCACATTATTTTCTCTTTGAATCATCGGATTTTACTAAAGAAACCTGCTCACCTGAAGCGACTGAACAGGTCTCCGTGAAGTGTAATAAAGGCTAAAAGTAATAGAAACACTGGAAGGTGTTTACAGCGAAATCATATTTAAGCCTTATCTTCACCACAGTCTTTTCGGATGGTCGTAGGTTGTTACATACTTTTAAAAATATTATCTTAGTTTATGGAAGTTAAAATATTGTGGATTGATTTGCCGAACTTTGCAGGTCTTTAATTAGTATTTGGAACAAGCCTTTAGAGAGTTTTTTCAAGTACTGTGATTTAACGAATTTTTGCAAAATTTGTTTCTGCTCTCCTGTAAAAATGTTACATTGTGTGTCAATTGCAATTGTGATATTTAGTTTGCGAGTAATTCTCATTGTTAACACTAGTTTAACAAACCGTTTGCGTTTCCCAAACACCTTAATCCTTTCCCCCGGCTGCGGACAGCGGATTGGCCCACAGAGGTGTCGGGCTGCCCAGGAGGGCGATGCTCTGCGACAAATGGCGTCTTTGCTCACGTCAGCACGGCGCGGGCGGTTTGCCTGCGACCGCCGCTGAGCCGCTCCAAATGACCGCGCATGTCCGCTCACGGGGCTGGCAAAGTTACGAGCACGGCCATATGCTAGATTAACGCGGAAGGTGACTTCACTCTTTCATTCGCGGGGTTTTTGGAAAATGTTTTTGCACTAGTTGCATAGCTCGGACCTCGGCTCACACCAACAGCTGATAAGAAAATATCTCGTTGTTTTCGTAAAAAAAAACTTCGCTTTTCGGGTGTTCCGCAGGCATTTATCATGCCTACATCTTCCGGTGCTTCTGGAAACTACTTTCTGCAATCTTTAGGGGTTTTTATCAATTATTCTACCATGAAACAACACATACAGAGAAACTAGTGGTGCTAGAGACTGGTGCAGACTTTCCCGTTTATTAGTTTTCTATTTCCTTTGCTCTCGTCTAGCTGAATAAACTTGCCACATACTCTTGCCAACTGCCATCTATCGCCAACCAAAACAATTTTTTGTTAAATTTTCTTAATTTTTCGGTTTCCTATAGTAGAACGGAAATATTATTTTAACTATGTAAAAGAACAGCAAAACCTCGACATAAATGGCAATCTACTTTGAAACATTTGGAGCCGTTTTAAGAGAATGGCGTTTTAGCGCTACTGTAAGTTCGAAGCTTTTTGAAAAATGAAAGCGGAATTTTGATTTTTCGAAAAACTTCATTCAAATACTTTTAATTACAATAACTCACCAATACAATAGTGTTTTCAAATTGCTGAAAATGTGCAAAATATGGGCGTGAGAGATCTTTCCAGAAAAGTACATTTCTGTATTTTTTTAAAACAAAAAATACCTCTAAACGAACTTTATTTCATATTAAAGAGTGAAATTACCACTATCCGTTTCGAACGTTTGAAGAAAAAAATTGAAGGTTTTTCTTAATGGCGTTTGATCGTTTATGAAAATGCGGAATTTTGAACTAGTTTTCACAGAAAACGGTTGTGTTTTCAAAAAAATGTATTTAACATTATTTAAAGCACATGTACTCGTAAATATAATAATGTCAACAAATAGCGGTAGTATAAATATTAACGACGTTAGAGAAGTGAAAAATTACATTTTTATAATTTTTTAATATGGGGTTTATGTCATCTTGTAGAGAAAATTTCGCACTACCCCTACCATGCTTTTAAAGAGCAAATTTGGAATAGGTTCAAAAAATATTGTTTTTCTATTTTTTTTAATTGCAAATGTTGCATGAACTACTAAAAGTTAAAAAATGTACACGACATTAATGAAAGAACTATATATAGAGAACAAATTTCATATGAACGAAAAGTCTCTATCTTCAATTTTGTTGTTGTAAGAAGATGTCCAAAGAAGTTCAAACTTTTGCAATTTTCGAAAATCCAGAGTTTACCCTGAAAATCGATCCTATGCCCCTTTATAAGTGTACGTTACTCTATCTTTACAAGAAATTTAAAGAAAAAAATTGGGGGCGTTCTTGAGAAAATGTTAAAAATGCCAGAAGGGTTTCATGTAGAGTACCCCCAAATTTTAAAGAATGTTTTTCAAAATCTCTAAGTTTTGACTCCAGTCAGATGGACATTGGTTTCTTCAATTTGGAAAAAAATCATACGCATGGTTTAGGCGCATGTAGTGTTCACGGACGGACAGACAGACATTTTGCTGTCAATTGATTTTTTGGTATCAAGGACTCACAAAACAGAGATTCTCACTACTCTGCGTGTTGTGGAATTTTTTAAAATTTAGCATATAGATTTATGCACTTTTTCGTTATCAGGGCCCGGCAATTAATTTTTTTCTGTCAATAATTCGCTGTTTTTTGCACAGCATTACGTAACTTTCCCTATTCTACGTGGCTCGAAGAAAACATGGCTTAGACTTCGTATAAAAATCTACCCTATGGACAAACACTACTACATCACATATCTCAAAGTATTATTCGTAACTTGATAATAATAGTTGGAACTGGATAAGGATATTACACCAAAAAATATCTGGTAGAGCTGGAGGCTGTTTAGGTACTCCATGCAGTCTTTTATCCATTGAGCTAAGCTTTGGTGCCGCAGTCAAATACTGGAGTAAATGGTCCACTTTTACGATTTAGGATAAAAGGTTTTAACAGAATTCGGACTTGCATAATTTTTATGAGCGTACTTTGCAATATTAGAGAAGAAAAGAAAGAAAAAATTGGAGCACGTTTTAGACAATTTTGTAAACGTAGAGAACCACTTTCATGTAAGATTAAAAAATAAAAAGTTCATTTCTAATTCAAGTAGGTATGACATCAGCTAGATCAATCGGGGAATATCAAATGGGAAAATTCAAGGTTTAATTGTGCGCTAGTCTCATTCACAGTCGGACAGATGTGAACAGATTTTTTTGAAAACCAACTTTTCGGATTAACGTAAACAATGTAAATTCTATGTAACCAGTTGTGCTACCAAAACACATACTTTCTTGCATTGATTCTAAATGTTCCACAACATTATACTACTTCATAAACCAGCAAAAGGGTTTTCTAGCGGCAAATCATTATTCCGCCCCGAGACTCGGACTTACACGGAGTTAACGTGCCGGCACTCGTACCACGACGCCAGAGAGAACGAACAAAACATGGAGCAACATTAGGCTACACCGTGAGTTACGGTATTTTTTCTAAATTTTGCAACTGAATTTATCCATTTTTTCATTATCAGAACCCAGCAATAAGATTTTTTTGGAGAAATTTCGGCGTTTTCTGACGCACGATAGCATAACTTTTTCTTACGAAGAATTCGAAAGTCGAGAAAGTAAAAACCTATTTATTTATTTCACAGTTTAACATCGTTAATTTCGATTAACAGAAGGTTGTCTGTTATTTACATTATATCATTTTAATTTTATATTCCCACTTGTCACGATTTTTATTATCTTTATCCGTTAAATTTTTCTCTTTGATAAGTCCATAAATTTCTGTTGACCTTCTATGTTTATGTCTTTCTCTCTTTTTTCAAATAAAACAAAATCACTCTAAATTGATTTTTGGAATCGTATTGACTGCCATTCTTTTCTTTCAGTCCGTCAGGCCCTCAGTTTTTGAACACCACTAGCGTCTATACCATACGTACGATTTGTTCCAAAATGAATATTCTCCGGTCGATGTGGTTCCACTCGATCTGGTTCACCGCGATTTTGAAAAACGTTCTTCAAAGTTTGGAGATACTTTACATGAAGCCCCTCGGACAAATTCAAATTTTCTAAAAAGCATTTCGGCTCTGGTTTAGCTCTATTTTCTTCAAGGGAGACGTGCAATGTAACCGATTGTATGTACCATTTTCCAGTTATTCTACTGTAGTTACAGCCGTGTATCTACTTTTAACACACTGTGAACATATTATCTTCCAAACTATATGGAAGCTTCAAATTATGCATATACCTAATTAATATCATCACAGCGGGCACGTCATAAAACCCTTTTATAATACAGACTCAGTCAAAACGGAATTAAGGTAAACCTTTCGGCAAACTAACATAACTCAATTTGAATGCGTGTTTACGATCGAGGCATCGCTAGTTTGTTGAGAAAATTAGTAATTAATATATTTTAATCCACTGATAGAATGTCAGGGTTACCTGCTAAATCAGTTTCGACTGAACGCCAGTTTATGCACTCTCGGTTCTCCAATGTTTTCAGTCAACGCAGACCGTTTATCCGCAGCGCCACGAAACAACGATGCACCTAAAGCTGGCACGCGATTTTTGGAGGTCGTGCAATTCTTCTGCATTTGGCGCATTGAAACAGTAAAAGTGAGCCGGCGAGACGCGACGCGACGTGACGCGCGTAGTCAGTTTATTGTCGCAGCGCGTAGTTACTCTGTGGATCCGGTCCAATCCACGTGGGGGTGGACACGGGGTGTCGGGAAATTACGACGGAGGGAATCCGCTTAGTAATTAATGTTTTACTGACAGGTTTATCCTTTCGAGTGAACGCGCCGGGTCCCGCCGGGCCGCCCCGCCGCCCAGCTGCGCAGCAGCGCCCGCTCACCGGCTGGCGCGCTGGGCGTGATGTGGGCGGGGAGAGACGGGGACGGGGCGGGGAGGGGCGGGGCGGGGAGGGGTCAGGGCGGGGAAAAGGCGGGGGCAGGGCGGGGGCAGGGCGGGGGTAGGGCTGGGGCAGGGCGGGGGCAGGGCGGGGGCAGGGCGGGGGAAGGGCGGGGGCAGGGCGGGGACAGGGCGGGGACAGGGCGGGGACAGGGTGGGGACAGGGTGGGGACAGGGCGGGGGCAGGGCGGGGGCAGAGCGGCGGCAGGGCGGGGGCAGGGCGGGGGCAGGGCGGGGGCAGGGCGGGGGCAGGGCGGGGGAGGGCGGGGGAGGGCGGGGGACGGCGGGGGGAGGGCGGGGGCAGGACGGGGGCAGGGCGGGGGCGAGGACGGGGCGGGGGTGGCCGGGGACTGGGCGAGGACTGGGTGGGGACTGGGCGGGGACTGGGCGGGGACGAGACGGGGACGGGGCGGGGACGGGCGGGACGGGGAAGACGCGGGGATGGGACGGGGCGGGGGCGGGGGTGGGGGCGGGGCGGTGAAGGGGGCGGGGTGGGGGCAGGTGAAGGCGGGGATGAGGCGGGGACAGGGCGGGGCGTGGCGCGGCGGGTCGGTGAAGGGGTGGGGGCGGGTAGAGCGGTGACGGGGTGGGGGCTGGGTGGGGCGGGTCAGGGCGGGGGCGTTGCATGGCGGGGGCAGCGTCGCGGCTGATACAGGCGGTGAGGGTGGGGGAAGGGAAGCAAAAAGGACGGGTGTCGGAGGAGGGAGAGACTGACAGAGGAGGGGAAGGTTGTGTGAGGAGAGGGGAAGGGTAGGGAGGGGACATTAGATGGCAGAATAGTGGAGAGGGAGAGCGAGGTAGCGACCACGTAGAGACCCTGTGTGATAATGACAAACAGTGGGAGACAAGGTTATTCATGAGCAGACTGAGATGTTGGGGACAGAATTTTGTAAATGCTATGTGTCAGCTGGAACTAACGAGTGTCTGAGTCGCCTCTAGAGTTTGGTTGAGTCACGTCTGAATTGGGTCGCGGCCAGGAGATGATGCATGATAGTGCAAGTACAGTAAAGGTGCTATGACGGAGCTGTAACTTGGCTCTAACACGTCTGTAACAGAGCTGTTACGAGTCTGTGTCGGGCGGTGACCGCCTTGCAGTGAGGCTATGACGGGGCTATGACGGGGCTGTGACGGGGCAGTTACTGGCCTGTGACAGAGCTCTGGCGGGGTCGTAAGAAGCTTGCGATGGGGCTGCGATGGGGGTCTGTCGGAGCTTTTACAGAGCAGCGACGGTGCAAAACTGGGATGTGACGAGACTATAGCGCAGTTATGAAAAAATGTAAGGGCAGCCCGGGAGTGTCTTAGAAAATTGTGAAAATTCTGGTGCCAGGTGCGAGTACAAACGTGATGGCAGTTCGAAAGTTAAAAAAAAAAAGACATAAAAAAATTCAAATCGACGCAGCTTGGAAAAGAAGTGAGGTTTTGAAATGAAAAAAAAATGTTAATGGATGGATTGAAGAATAAAAGTGAAGAAACAAATACTGTGGTAAGGTTTTGAAAGACGTAGATATGTACGAGTCGGCCAATCAACACTTCCTTACAGCCGGTGTTACGAGAAAAAGAAATATTGTTTCATTTTCTGTAAAATCGCATTTTTAAATTATTAGAGATCCCGTTCAACAACGCAATTTCTTAAGACAGTTCGAATATCTCTTGGCTTTTTTTACCAGCTATATGAATTGATTCAATCCGATAGAACATTGGTTGTAGTTACGCACCGTGCTGAATACATTTTCACGCGCACCTTACAATTTTATTACTGCGACTTTACATAGAAGTTCGGAAAAAGAAGCTGTGCCCGCGATGAAGACGATGCAAAATCGCTTCAGTTAAAGCAAGAGGGTTAGTTTAGGTTATCACAAACACCACGTTGGCAGCTGAATGCAATTTTCCGCTGGCACCATCGGTGGCGTAAAATTTTAAAATTAGCTAAATATTATATTTTCTACTCCCATTGTGCAATTCTGTCATTTGATGGCTGCAACCCGTTACATAATGATATTCATTACGATACAGATTCTTGACCAATCACAGGGGAGTTTACAAACCAAGTGTTGACACTTAATCATTGAGAATCGTTTTAGTAAATGTTTCGTTTGATTGCGTACATCAAAAGTACATTTAATATTATATTACGCTTGTTACTTTAAATTTTCTTTAATTATTAGTAATATTTTACATGGAATACTATGTAAAACTAATGGATCGTAATTTCACCTCGAGCCTATTTGACTAGCGCAGCACTCCCTCACAGGCGGGATGATATCCAAAGCCACCTGAGGCAAAGTAGGGTAGGGATAAAGACCTGTCCGCCAGGTAGCCTTGGCTGAATTCTGCAAGTCAACCACCACGAAACGATTCAATGTAAGAGTTTAACTTATAAAAGTTACCATTAGTCACAGAAAAGGTACCGCATGAAACTCGACGTGTTGAGTATTAATACACTCGTGTGAAGTTTACCCACTCGCTCGTTCCTCGCTCATACTCATGTAGTAATACCCATCATTACATTATCGTTCCGTAATGTACTACATTATATGTAGTACGACGTCATAACAATTATTTTGCACTGTTAATGTAAGAATTTGAATCGCAATCTAATCATGACTACAACATTCATGGTTGTTGGCAAAAACGTAACACGAGAGTAAATGCATGAAGAACAACGGCGATGTAAGGAGACAGCACGCCAAGACGGGGAGGTGGGGCTAGAGGGAGCACGAGTCGGCGGGGCGGGGAATAGGCGGGGGCGGACTGGAGGGTTGAAAGGCTGGGGGGGGAATAGGCGGGGGCGGACTAGAGGGACCAAAGATGGGCGGGGCGAGGAATGGGCGGGGGCGGACTGGAGGGATCAAGGGCAGGCGGGGGGAAAAGGCGGGGGCAGCTTGGAGGGAGAAAGGATGGGCGGGGCAGGGAATAGGCGGGGGCGGACTGGAGGGATCAAGGGCAGGCGGGGGGAAAAGGCGGAGGCAGCTTGGAGGGAGAAAGGATGGGCGGGGCAGGGAATAGGCGGGGGCGGACTGGAGGGATCAAGGGCAGGCGGGGGGAAAAGGCGGAGGCAGCTTGGAGGGAGAAAGGATGGGCGGGGCAGGGAATAGGCGGGGGCGGACTAGAGGGACCAAAGATGGGCGGGGCGAGGAATGGGCGGAGGCGGACTGGAGGGATCAAGGACAGGCGGGGGGAATAGGCGGGGGCAGCTTGGAGGGAGAAAGGATGGGCGGGGCAGGGAATAGGCGGGGGCGGACTGGAGGGATCAAGGGCAGGCGGGGGGAAAAGGCGGGGGCAGCTTGGAGGGAGAAAGGATGGGCGGGGCAGGGAATAGGCGGGGGCGGACTGGAGGGAAAAATTATCGCTCGAGAAAGGCGGGGAAATGGCAGGGCGAACTGGAGGGAGCAAGAACCGGCGTGGCGTCGAAATGGCGGGGCACACAGCAGGATTAAGGCCAAGGATCGCTGGGACAATGGAGGAAATGGCGGGGTGTGAGATGTAGTGGGCAAGGATCGGCGGGTCGGGGAAGCGAGGGGGCGGCCTGGATGTAGGATGGATCGCTGGAGCAAAGCGGGGAAAGGGCGGGGTCGTGCAGGGATGGGCGTCGCTCAATCCATCGGCGCAGCAATCAATAATTCAAATCATATGACCCGCGCTCGCGCGCGATGAAATAATTAATTTGGGCCGCGCAGCGCGGCGCCGCACCGAATCAGGCCACGCCATGCCATGCCGGCCAGGCGGTGTCCCATCACCCTACATGAGCTATTGACAGCCAATTGCATTCGTAATGACACTAATAATAATAATAATAATAATAATAATAATAATAATGAGGATAATAATAATAATAATATAATAATAATAATAATAATAATAACAATAATAATAATAATAATAATAATAATAATAATAATAATAATAATAATAATAATAATAATAATAATAATAATAATAATAATAATAATAATAAATGTAATGTTAATGGCGATAAGTGGAGATTGTACAAAGAGAATGATGAATTCCTATGAGAAGATTCTGTAAACCTAATTTTTTGTATACCAGCATTATAAACGACCTTTTCTTTTGCAAATAGTTCATAGTAGGGTATTTTGCGACACAAATGATGACGAATTTTCATTTTACGGCACGAATGATTGCGTCATTACACATTCAGCTCTTTGCAGCGGAAGAATCGTGGGGTGATAGAGATAAACTGAACAGCCGTCCATCATTTTCTCGCACAGATGTCAAATACCTGAAACGTCACAAGAAAGTTGTGACGCAAAATGACGATTCATTCACTTATAAATTTATAATGGTGTTATAAAAAATAACGTATCCATCTCGTTTATAATGTTCCTTTATTGCATCCGTACAAATTTTAAAACTCGCTCCTAACATCATGCGTTTTCAAAACGTGTACTCATGCAATAAAGCTTCACATTATAAAAAAATTGCATAAACTACTGTTAAACAACGCCATGACAAATACTAGCTACTCTCGTACCTGTGCAGAAACCCAGGCGTGCAGGTAACCAATGGCAGAAGAACAAGGCGGGCACGATGGTCGAAAATTCCCATACAATATTACCCTCGGAATTCCAAATCCAGCAGACAAGCATCACAGCACGCCAGACATCACCGTCGCTTCGTTAAAAGAGAAGCAGGTATGGATAATGTAGGCGAGTACCCCAGCACATACGAGTGTGGATCAGAAGCGGTTAGAACGAATAAGAAAATATTGGGATCTGATAGATTTAGGAGGATGGAATCGGAGGGCCACGGTGGGACCTGTGCGAAACGGGTCTCTCGGAGCTCAACTCAGACTTAACAAAACGTCGTAGCACCCGTTTCTTGAAACGGGTTAGAGTAACATATTGGTGTGGAATATCCAGGCCCTTCACCACGACCCAATCCAGCGAATAGGGGACCGGCAAAAGAGCAGATTAAATAACAATAAAAATAATACAATTACATAATTATATTAGTAACAAATTAATTCATTATACTGGTCTTTATATGAACTGAATGAACATTTTCAAATCGTCTATTTGTGCGAAAGGATCAGATTCAGCTCTTGTTAAAAAAGAAATAGGCTGGTTCTGACCTCAACTTTCAAGTAAACCTTTCGAACAATTTGGCCATTATGTAGTATAAATGCCTTCTATCCAATCGTTTCTAATATTATTAGAATATACAAGTTAAAAAATCCCTAAATAGTTGCGCTGGTGTAAAGCAAAAATCAGTGTTCCTTGACATTAAATATATTCTCTCAGTTTTTTTGTTTTGTTTTGTTTTGTTTTGTTTCCGTGTATGGAAAATATGATTTCCTATATTTTCGAATCTTGTCCTTGGAATTTCAGATAACTTCCAGTTTCTCATTTCTTCGTGTCTATCTGCGCTGGTACGTGTTAGCTGCTCGCCTGAGGAGCCACCGCGACGCTTCTACGACACTTCACCGACACCTGACTCCGCTCTGTCCCCCTTCCCGCCCCCGCCCCCCCCCAATCCAGAACGGGATGGACATGCTCAAGCTGGGAATTGAATACAATCGCATACTATGTCCCAAGTATCACGAAGAATGGTGACTTCCTACAGAAATATATTTGCCTGATGTTTTCGATGAAAACGAGTGAGAATTGAATTTTGTCTATGTACTGGACCACGTATTACCTTATTACATGTTTACGGGCTGAACTAGCTCAACAGGTGCAACTGGCCGTCAAATGATGAAACAGCAGTGCCTCAAACCGGTAAGTTCTACGGCCGAGTCCGATTTTCGACACTAATTTCATCGATTTCGATGTCTGGATGATCGTCGTGCCTGGAGGAGAATGCTAGAGGCCGGCTGCTCTGATCAGTAGTTTTTCCGTGATTTCTCCAATCAAATTTGGGCAAATTCCGGAGCAGTACCTTAACAAACGGACCGCGCGCGATTTTTCCTTCCTCTTCTTTGGCTTTCCCCACCCCTTACTTACACACACTACACTACTGCACGTGCCCGGAGACCGGCTTAGAGCTTGTCTCGGCTGGGGGGTGCGCCCGCTGATGAGAGATACCAGTTAGGCAAATTTCCCCGCAAGCTGACGTAGGTCGGCATCTGATCTCGCCATTCAGAGGGGGAACATCACCACAAAGTACCAAGATCAAACATGCACTTTACTTACGGGACTAATGAAGCGGCCGGAAACTCCCAAAAATCAATCTAATAATTTCATCAATTATTGTATGTTTTTCTTTTTAAATTCTGTCTGTTTGCCAAGGGGCATGATTATGTTTGATGGCGAATACATTGCTTGTTTTCGTTTCAATCATTCGTCATTATCGTTTGTTAAATCATTTGTATTGACTAATGAAGTGAAATAAATTCTTATGGGAGGTCAAGTATTTAGACAATCTTCGTCTATTTAACGTCCTAACCTGAGTTAAGGAATTATGCGATGCATTTCATTTCAATGGATCATTTATTTTGTTTAGAATATGAAATGAATATCGCAAAATTACGGGCAATAACTGTTAACTGAATTTTTCAAAAGACTGTTCATGAGCCAGGTAGCTAGTACAATGACCCGTAAGAAATATGTACAACTGTTACTCTTGATGTTGCTCTAGATACAGTGTCTGATAACTCTAGACAGGTCTCTTGTCCGCGACCTTTACATGCTTATTCAAAAGGGTTTCACGTTTTATTAATCACATTCAATACTGAAATTACTAGAAACAAAATAGGGATTTGCTTTAATTCCTTGCCAAAAATAAAGTGATAAATGGTTCAGTAATTTTAAGTAAAAAGACGAGGATAATATCGCTTATTATTTGGAATAAATGAAATCATATTCTTAATTTATGCTCTAAAAGTAGAATGTTTCTTCATCACAATGGCACTTTCAACATCTACACACCGATTTGTTGAATCCTGAAATAAACGATGTATTTCCATCATTCAAAAGGTGTTGGAACATAAGCAAAACATTTATTAATCCCAAGTTGTTGGGTGAGTAAAAGAGTGAGTGGGTGGGGACCTCGGGTATCTGTTTCCGTGCGTGGGATCCCAAATGTGCGCCTGTATGAATGGGTGAGTAGATGGGCTAGTTGGTCAGCCGTGTAGATGTGTTGATTAGGTAGTGTGGTTTGTGGTTCAGCTGATGTATAAGTTAATGGATGACTGAGTAGACGAGCGAGATGTTGGGTACAATGTTTCAATATGGTACATTTCGGTTGCACAGGTCTTCATCTACATCAGATTGAGCAAATGCTGAGATGGACACTTGTTTTGCTTCCAGGCTGTAATGTAATTGTAGCTTCCGTATGGGCACGTTTCGTTGACACTATTTTTGCTAGTTGCAGCATAAGTACATTCGCAATACTATTAAACCAGCTTTGTAGTTTGTCTGCAGAGGCATATAACTCGTGAGCACAATTCAAGTTTTCAAATTATGCTAACGACGGTTTATTTTTAGTTTGTAGAAATTAATTTTTTATATTTAAAGATTGCGAAAAGGATTCTGGAGGTTAACAAAAGTGCGCAGATCTCGGTCGAAAGACATTTGGGGATTTTACAACTCATGACGATAAATAAATAATATCAAATCGACTAGAGTGAGTGTGAAATAGAATGATGGTTGCGTGGATAGGGGGTTGAGAGCAAGCGGACATACGGGCGGCGTTTCGAAGCGTCGCCGCGCGGGACGGCGTTTAGGCGAGCGTTTAGGCGTGTGGCAGGGCAGGCGTCTTCCCAAGCGAACACGCCATTAAACTGCCCAATAACGCGCGAGTGGCCACCGCCCGCCAGCTGGCGTTAAGCGGCCTGGCGCCGCCCCATTCCCGCCATCGCTCCCGCCTCGCCCCCGCCTCGCCCCCGCCGACCCCTGCTGCACCCCCACCGCGCTCTTGCATCCACCCCCGCTTCCACCCCCGCCGCTTTCACCCCGACGTCCTCCTCCACACCCACCTTCGCCTCCACCTCCGCCCCCGCTCCGCACGCGCCATGCATCCGCCCCGCATCATCCCCGCCCCTCCCCCGCTCGAACTCGCACCCTCTCCCACCCATCCCTTGGACCGCTCTCCACTCTACTCCGCCTCGCTCCGCTCTACTCGTTCCAGCCCCGCCTGCTCCCTCCCTACCCTTCTCCGCCCTTGCCCCGCCTCGCCTCCCGTCGTCACTGCTCCACCCCGTCATCGCCTCGCCCCTGCGTCCTCCCCGCCCCTCCCCGCCCGCAGTGGGCGCCGTCCGCAACGGGCTTATGCGTCGCCCGGCTGCCCCGCCATCGCCCATTCAGCGCCGTCATGGGGCGGCGTCTCGCACTTTCCGAGACTCGCTCGCCCTCTTGCTCCTCCGCTGGCTGCGACGCGCACATCAAAGTTACAGCGCAAGTTGGCGAACGACGCCCTGTGGAAGCGGGCACTACGCATTCCGCGTTTGGAAATGGGTCCTCAAGGTTGATTTCCGGATAGCGTGCGCTAATGAGGTTGACTGGTAGAAGCTATCATCCTCGTCAAAGTAAGTGCAGTGCTTTACCAGTCAATATGTTTCTTAGCAGTCCTATACTACCCCCTTCCCCGTTTTCGGAGAATGTCTGGAACGGCTAGTCCCCAAATAAATTCAAATTATAATTGCAGGGAAATTTTAATATTTAGAAACCAATTATTCCAGAATCTAGAACTTATTACATTGTCTGCAATTATGTATTTAAATATTTTTTGTTTGCTTTTTAGACACATGGAAAGATCATTTTGATATTTTTTTCTATTGCGGGGACACAGATGGCAACGTTCTTGTTGAGACATGGGGGCCACATTAATTCAAATTTTGCGCTACGCTTCGACCATTCAGTTTTGCTACTAATTGAACGTATTTAAGAAGGAAAGATCATACATTTCAAACTTAGTGCTTTCGAGAAATTTGGGCAAAAAACGCGAATTCTCTCAAAATAGTGTAAAATTCATTTGACACGAAGCTCTTCGACATCGACCTTCAACTGCGTTCAAAAGTGACCTATAGATCGTACCACCTCCTGACCTGCCGGCAACAAGGTTTACAGATTGTCAGAAACTTCCCAGAATCCAATTTTTTCCACATAGGAGGCGATGAGATCGCATTGTTTGAGAATCTGGAGTCGCGAGCAGTTTCATAGCAATTGTGCAGAAAAGGTAAGTAATACGTGTATTGGGTGCATGCAAATTTTGGTGTGGTACGTAGGCAAGCAATTCCCAGCACATTAATGAAGTCTCCGGGACCCTCAGACTCTCCGAAAAGCGGGAAGACAGCAGCGTGCACAAGCACCAAGCGCGAAATTCGTAAGGAGAAGGTTTATTTTCGTCCAGACAAAGGTAACCATGACAATCTCTTCAACACTTAATGATTCAAACGCCAAAGACTAATCTTGTCAAATATATGTCGTTTTTTCAAAATTTTTGTGTCTAATGAGAACACAAAAGGCGATGCACTTAACATCTCTCTTTGCAGTTTCTACAATAGCTCTCCCAATCATCTAAGCAATATTTCGCAGCCAAAACAGTCTTTTTGAATAACTACGCAGTTCTGTATTCACGATGTGAATTCCATTACATAACTGTTCTGTTGATTTAGAGTTTATAAAATAATATTCCAACGTGTTTACGGGTAGGCCTTACTGTAAGAAAAATGCGTTTCCAAAAAATATTACGCATCTCGATTTTGAATTGTTTTGTAAAGGAGCAATTTTAACTTAGGATTAGGAAAGAACTGAATGATAAAATTCCTAAACGGTGGAACAGTAATCCTTGGTCGATTGTTGACCCCCACCCCATTGGTGTGCTACTGTTTATCGTGTTGCTTTTTTTGTTTCCGTGTGGGACGTGCTCAACACTAAAGAGCTAGGGCCACCATTTCAACGCTTCATGGTTTTAAACTATCTCTTTCTCATGAAAATTTGGAAGAATGCGCCTCTATTTTTATGACTTTGAATATACTATCAAAAAAGAATAACTAGTCGTAGTATTAATTATATTTGCCAAGCATATTGTTTATTATTAATTCTACCTATAACGACCAAAATGACGGAGGTCCCTCAGCAGTAGTAAAGATAGTGTGGCCTTCCTTTGAAAGTTCCTTCATGTATTTTCTAACTCGACAGAGGAGTACAACATCCGAAGACGAATATATCAAAGGATGACAGGGAAGAAACTAATCGGGAAATGCATTCGTTAAGTGCTTCTGGATCGTTTGCATCTAATGCACTAAATCGATTCAACTGGAAGTAAATATGATTTTCAACTAATACATTTTAATTACATTATGTTCAATATGCAACTAAAACTCTGTGTGAATTATCTATTCTATTTTATTTGAATTTCAATAACTCTTTCGTTGAAAGAATTTAAATAGTTCCTTTAAAACTGGAATGCGTCAAACTGACACCTGAGGACAGTTTCACTGTCCAGTTCTTTTAGAATCATACTTTTCCGAAAACGAAGCGAGTAATCTTTAGAAGCCACAAAGTAGTCAAGAAGTAGTCGATGAGTCGACAATTTTCACACCTAAGTGTGTAATAATTGGGAAGATTACAACCGAAGTTTATGAACTGAAGCCACCACAAATGATCACAGAGTAGACCTGGCCTTACTCTGGTCACCTTCAGTATAGAGTCTAGCAGTTGATAACCAGATATAAGTGAAGACGTCAAAAAGAAACCATTTTATTTCGAAATCACATTACTCCAAACACATAATTATAATTCTAAACGACTTCTTTTATGTTATGATAAATATCGATGAAAACGTGTGTGATTTACGAGATGCCGTCAATATCGCAGGTGAATTCAGAACAAGTATCAAGAGTTAATCAGAATGTAAGCTTTTACTTGAAACTTTAACATTCCAATTGGCTTCGTTGAAATAGTTTTAGAGCTAAAATTTTTACCTAAAACTGAAGCATAGTTAGCTTATACATACATATACATATAATTAGAATAACTAGTAGCTAGAAGTCACTAAGGTTACTAGGGATAGTTAATGACTAGTTCAAGTAGAAGACTGAATGAAACCACTTCTGCTCTTTTACATAGTTGTGGAAGTATTTATGAACTACTTTTAAAGAAATTATTTACATTTATTACTTTTTTTGATAATGACTGCTTCCAACTATGAACACGTACGTTAACTGGCAATAAACATCAAATACTTACATGGGTGATTATTATATGCAATATTTATAAATATCTCTACATCTCCTTTTATTTATGAACGAATTTTGGTTACAACGTTCATTATCTTGTGTTTGAAAAAATAAACTTGTGTGAGGAGCTTAAAAATAGCAACAACAAAAAAACTCACCAGCGGCAACGGCTCTTACGACTTCCACGAACTCACCTGAAATACACAAAAAACGTATGAAACATTCACATAATTTTGCAAGGAAAGTTTAGTACCGATATTGACAGCATATTTTAATTTTTTGAGAACTCAAAAATTAACGTATAATAAATATTTTAAGATTTAAAATGTCAGTTGCAATGCTCACATTATAAGTTGTTGCAATTAATATATTTAATACATTAACAAATTTAATTGCAAAATTTCATTAAACATTCCGAAACATCCCTTCAGGGGAATGATTTATGGTACTAAATAGGACGGTACCATAATCATAGAAAAACATTAGCACCTTCGAGATCAAAAAATATATCTATTCTTTCGTTATTATCCCAATCCCAAGATGTAGTAGTATCAATAGGAAGAAATAACTGCCAATATATATATATATATATATATATATATATATATATATATATATATATATATATATCAATTACTTAGTATTTTCGGACACGTCATCTAATGTTTATTAGTCTCCTAAGGATTTAGCACGTTGTACTACGGAATGCTATTTTCCTCCCTTGATGAGATCAGGTGCCGGCATACATGTTGGCTGCCGGGCTTTCCCCGCCAGGTTTCTTCCTCGGCGGGATCAAGTCCTAAGCTCCCGACTGGTCTCTACATGCGGTGTAGTCTAGCGCACGTGCGTGAATGTGCACATATGAGAGAGAGTATAAGGGGAGAGGATGAGACAAGAAAGTGGAAAGAAAAATAGCGCGCGGTATGGGTCGGTTTTTTGACGGTACTATTCAGTCGTTCGCCTAGTGTATATATACAAGAAACTCAGACAGTATCATTCACATTCAGAAAGTGTGGATTTGGTCCCAGCTACGTAGCAGCTAGTGTCGAAAATAACCGGACCTAGAATCCTAGGACCTCCCAGCCAATCAAGCTGCAGAGACAATAGCAAAGCCACTGAGTAATAGTAGCTGATATATCAGATTGAGAATGGATATTTTCAAAGCCACTCTCGTCTACTCTATCTCCATTCACCTTTAGAACCATTCAGTGTAGCACATACAGTGTAAGAATAGACAATAAAGGCTGAAATAGTAGTTTACGTAACAAGAACACGAAACAGGTGATTCACGCACGAGTGAAGTTTGTCGGCAAAAAAGTCGGGAATCACCTCGCACCCCTGTTGCGTATACTATTTTTAACACGCCGTGAACAAAACACATAGCGTTAAAAGAAAGGAATATAAATTAAATATCAAATAACTAGAAATACTAGTACAAAAGTACATGTATTCTAGCCACTATCGTAACACTACGGAATGCTATTTGTAAATAAACTACTTTTTGTAAATAAAAACGGAACTACTTTTTGTAAATAAAAAACAAAGACATCAAGACTAAAGACAATTGCGAATCGTTACATATGTTTCGCACACGCTTGGCGATGTTTCCCACACTGTGAAATATTTGTCTGTTTCGCACACGGAATACGAGCACGAGAAACTGAGTTTCACGCACGACGTGTTAAATATACCATTCTGAAATACTAAGAGATAGTTCACAATCATTCATGTTGCCTTGCGTTTCCTTATTAGTCGTAATTATTTCAAACAATATATTAACGGATACCTACACACACACATATTATTTTAAAGCCCTTTATTTTCTCGTTCCTTTTTTGAAGTCTGTCAAAGCAGTACCATAGCGAAAGAACTGCACAGTCCTTCCAGTACATCCCACTTCGCTGCAATCTCTGCATTTTCTAATAATTCCGCTCCAGGCGTCTTCCATTCACCTTGTTTTCTCTGTGTGCAACATCAATACTCATTTTCTCTCTCTCTCTCTCTCTCTCTCTCTCTCTCTCTCTCTCTCTCTCTCTCTCTCTCTCTCTCTCTCTCTCTTTCTCTGTATCTATCTCTCTTTCTCTGTATCTATCTCTCTTTCTCTGTATCTATCTCTCTTTCTCTGTATCTATCTCTCTTTCTCTGTATCTATCTCTCTTTCTCTGTATCTATCTCTCTTTCTCTGTATCTATCTCTCTTTCTCTGTATCTATCTCTCTTTCTCTGTATCTATCTCTCTTTCTCTGTATCTATCTCTCTTTCTCTGTATCTATCTCTCTTTCTCTGTTTCTATCTCTCTTTCTCTGTTTCTATCTCTCTTTCTCTGTTTCTATCTCTCTCTCTCTCTCTCTGTGTGTTTCTTTCTCTCTCTCTGTTTCTTTTTCTCTCTCTCTGTTTCTTTTTCTCTCTCTCTGTTTCTTTCTCTTTCTCTGTTTCTTTCTCTCTCTTTTTCTTTCTCTCTTTCTTTCTCTCTCACTCTTTCTTTCTTTCTCCCTTTCTCTCTCTCCCTCTCTCTCTTTCTCTCTCTGTCCCTCTCTCTCTCATTCACACACACACACACAGACTCCCACAGACCCTAACACACGGACACACGCGCGCGCCTCAATCCCCCAGAGCGGCCCGCCAACTCGGCATGTCTCTCCACGCGAGCCCGTGACGTCAGCACGCGCGAGCGACTTTCGCCCTCGAGCGGCACCTCCCCCTCTCGCCACCCCCACCCCCACCGCCCGCGCCCAACAGCCGCGGGCCTCGGGCAACGGTGCGACGGCGCCTGCTCTATCTTGCTGCAGGCGATCTGGCCAGTGTCAATACAGCTGTGTCCGCTGTCAGGCCGTCCGTTATTTATCGCGCTTATCTCGCTGTCCGCCACCGCCTCCGCCGCCCTGGCCTGCCACCTCCTCCTCCTCCTCCCGCCGCCCCCGGCCGCTGGCGCCCCCTCGCACTCTGTATTGTCATGTCAAATGAATAGTGTTTTAATAAACAATCAAACGCGCGGTGCGTGTTTCCCGGCCGCGCGCGATTCGACGCTCCTTGCCCCGCTCCGCCCCCGCGCCACGCCCCCGGCACAGGTGGCGACCGTCCGACAGGTCCCCCCCCCCTGCCGGCGCCACTGCAGCACCTCTGGAGCTGACTGAACGCCTTTCACACGCTTCGCCTGGAATTAGGACAGGCTCACGTGCACTAGCAGATCGGAGACGCAGACCATCTCTTGTAGGGAAGCCTTTGGATGTAGATATGCTCAAATAACTCTCGGGAGAGCAAACATGAAGTTGGCCGTTGCTAAGTCATTGGTGATTTACGGAGAGTTTGGTTGTGAGCGTCATTCTCGAGCTTGTATGAGAATTGGAATTCCTGCAGCCTTCGGATGAGGTTTGTGCCTAAAGAATTCTCGAGAAAATTTAGAACCAAAAGCAAACGTGAATTTGGCTGCTGCTAACACCCAACACTCACTATGATGGATACTGGAATTCTCATGGAATATTGCCATCTGATAGAACGCCATGCAAAAACTACATATTAAATTATGAATGGAGTATTAGAAATAGTAGTTTAGAGACGTGATCTTTCGCGATCTTCACGACTCGCACAGCCGGTGAACCGTTGCATCGGCAGCCCCAAGAAGGTTACGACGTCATATTAATGTGTCATATTTCTAACGCGTTCATTCTATCACAACTGCTGGCAAAGCCCACATCAGTTTGTGTCTTTCAGTTTGAAATGCAGTGATAATCAATGGTAATAATTCTACGGATGTCAGTTGTAAAAATATCGCAAAAAAACACACTGAAAATTATTGACTTACTGTGCATATGATGTGCATATACTGTGCATTCTATATTTTGAATTTTTTTTATTTTTCGCCACTGCCATGAAAATTTCGTTTACGAAAGAAAAGCGGAATATAAGTGGACCTAAATATTTAAATTTTTTCATGTACCATATATCGAGGTAACATTTTCAAGAACCTATATTGCAATAATTATATTTCGGTTATTAAACCATGTATTCGCCCTGCGCGCAGGTCTGAACTTGCCAAGTAAACACCCGCTTTTGTCACCCTGCCTGCCCGCCGAGACAATTGACACCATGGAGAGAGATAAGCTGAGAGCGGCGGCGCGGCCCAAGAATAACGGCCGTACAACCGGAGGCGCGAGATGACTTCGACAGACAGTAAGGTCGGGAAAGGTCTTGATACTAATTGTCACAAATATATACTTCATGCCACTTAAAAATTTGGCAATGATTCAGGGCATTTAAAAGCTTTAATATACGAGTTAAGAAAAATGCTGAACAAGCTGATACCTTTCATGTCAATCGGAGTTTCCAGCACCGTGAGTCTAAGTCATTGGTGATGTGCGGAGAGCTTAGTTGTGGAGCATATCTGAAAATTGGAACTCCTGCAGCCTTACGAATGGAACGCTCTTGACCTTAGAAGGCAGTGCGCAACTCGTGTGTGTGTGAAGAGCCGCCCTTCGATCTGTGAAGTGGAGGCTGCTGCGCCTTTGATGGTGCGTGGCGACGGAGTGCCATTCGTAAGCTTGAGAAAGATTCAGCGACAAACGTCATTCATGTGCTTGCGGAAGATTCGGCGACCAGCGCCACTCGCGTGCTTGCGGAAGATTCGGCGACCAGCGCCACTCGCGTGCTTGCGGAAGATTCGGCGACGAGCGCCACTCGCGTGCTTGCAGAAGATTCGGCGACGAGCACCACTCGCGTGCTTGCAGAAGATTCGGCGACGAGCGCCACTCGCGTGCTTGCAGAAGATTCGGCGACGAGCGCCACTCGCGTGCTTGCAGAAGATTCGGCGCCGAGCGCCACTCGCGTAGTTGCCGAAGATTCGGCGACAAGGGCCATTCTTGTGCTAGCGCAAGATTCAGCTGCAACGCGCCATTCGTGTACTTGTGAAAGATTCGGCGACAAAGACAATTCGTGTGCTAGCGCAAGATTCGGCTGCAAAGCGCCATTGGTGTACTTGCGAGAGATTCGGCGACAAGGGCCATTCGTGTGCTAGCGCAAGATTCGGCTGCAACGCACCATTCGTGTAATTGCGAAAGATTCTGCGACAAGCGCCACTCGCGTGCTTGCGAAAGATTCGGCGACAAGCGCCACGCGCGTGCTTGCGGCAGATTTAGCCACAAGGGCCATTCGTGTGCTAGCATAAGATTCGGCATCAACGCGCCATTCGCGCACTTGCGAAAGATTCGGCGACAAAGGCAATTCGTGTGCTAGCGCAAGATTCGGCTGCAACGCGCCATTCGTGTACTTGCGAAAGATTCGGCGACTAAGGCTATTCGTGTCCTTGCGCAAGATTTGCACTAGCTGCACCGTCACTTTGTGTAAGGAGGTAGAACTTTGGTAAAGAGGAGCCACAGAGCAAGATTTCTGTGTTCTTGCTTATTTTCTAACTCTGCCCAGTAGCCACAAGTTTATTTGTGTAGTTTCCAAAGTTTGTGCAAGAGCTTGTCGCAACAGATAACAAATGTGGGGGTGGCGGCGATTCTCACACAACAGTGTTTCGCTTCCGCCACCTCCTCTGGATAAAAGTCTATTTTCACAACGTTCCCAGTGCAAACGAGGAGCAGTGGTTACATATACCTATTTCGTCTCCGCCTCTTCCTCTAACATGAGTAAATGTACATTTGCACAATGTTCCCAGCGCGAAGGATTAGCAGCAGTTGCGCGCCATTCAGCTTTGTCGTATGCGCATTTACCGCATGATGTGGTCTATTAACCTTTGACCCTTGAATCATCGCGAAGTGGATATACGTACGGATCACTTTCACATAATTTCGTAATTGTCACAGTGCAGTACAACTGCTTTGTATCCGTAAACTGCTATGGCGAGAGAGCGGTACTGAATTTTGCCGCTACCACCTACCCTCCAGCGAACTGATTGGATTAAATGGTGATACCGGGTGCATCAACTTCTAAGGTCATTAGTTCTATCAATGTAGTACATTCTTTATTGCGAAAGGTTGGTGCGATCTTCCCCCGCTGGGTGGCAATCAAGAGTCAATAACATCTGTCACAGTTGTCGATCCCCAGATAGCACGAAACCGTTTGCTATTCGCAACCTTTCCCCAATGTTTTCGCCTTTGTTTATTATTTTTATGTGATAATATCGTTAAACTGAACTTTGAACCTTATCTACATAGAGCATTGATTAGAAAATTAATGTAACAGATAAATTTAAGAAAAAAGGTCAATGTTAAACTAAAATTGACGCGTTATGAATCACCTTAGAACCAGAACATTTTACTTCAATATGTTTCATCATATCTAAAACATCGCAATTTTAAACATCAATGTTTTTGTAGATGTTTTCATCGACATCGAAAACCTTTTGTTGATGTAGCGATGTATCTATGACTCGAAGTATCATTATATCGATGTTTTGCTAAAATTAGTAATCACTACCTGTCCGCCAGTGTGTGCACTCCAGAAGGTTCGCTACAGGGAGTTGAAGCGCGTCACGTCGCCATCCCTCGAGCAACCGGGCGACGGAGGAGATCCCCCTCCTTCTCCTACTCCTCCTTCTCGTTCTCCAGCGGGAGAGGGGGAAAAAGCAGCCACCCCTCCCCAGCGGAGGGCCCACCGCACGGGAGCCGGGCAAGGCGCACCGCCCCGCACTTGCATACTGCAGGAGCAGCAATAAACTTGTAGTAGATCTTTGAATTGTATACGTGCTCATACGAGGACTTTCTTTTGTATCCGAAATCGCATTCTTTTAACGGCATGGCTTGTATCCTTGTATCGCCTGGCTATTGTGACCGTTGACGTCGTAGGCTTCCGCTGCCAGAGTCATGTGCGTGATCTTGGCTGTCCGGGTGACGCCGCGCCGAAGGCTGTGGTGCCGACGTTTCGACCATCTTGTCGTGGTCTTCCTCTGGGCTGGTATGCCATCAGGAAGCATCGCATGCCAGCCCTGAGGAAGACCACGCCAAGATGGCCGAAACGTCGGCAACACAGTCTTCGACGCGGCGTCACCCGGACAGCCAAGATCATGCATATTGTGACCGTTGCAAACGCAAAATGGTTTATTTTTTGGTTTGTTTTTTTTAAATAAAATCGCTCTTCTGGATATTTGATCCTGTATTTGATTTAGTACCCAACACTACCCGCTCGTCGCGACGCATCGGCTGCTTGTTTTATTCAGGCTCGCGCGGGCTGTCAGCGCTTCCGAGTGTTCTTCATTGTCACCCGTCTTCTTCCTCGACACAACGCGGCGCGCTCGCATTATGCAGCGGCTTCCAAGAAGAGCGAATCGCCCCATCGGCGGCACATGCACGTACAATACACCACGTGCTCCACACCATCCCCTTCGTGTTTACTCTTAGTGCGCTAAGCCGAAGGCACCTCACGATCTATGCGCGTGGACGGTGAAGACTAATGCCGTTAGTAGGATGACTCGTGGTTTGGCAAACACACCACTCACATTCTATTGTGAGGAAACAGCTCAGATGAGTGATGGCAACGGGTCATTGGATGATTCAACCGTTCTTTTCAACGCCGGTTCAATCGTTGAAATCGTTCGACCAACGATTTGTTTTGTAGTACGTCCTTCTCTTGAATTTGCAGGGCTTGTGTGTGTCGACGTTTTTGTGAGTCATCATAATAAAGCATTTCTATTACATTTTACTATTTATTTTATCACTGTAATGGTGTAAGTTATTTGTCTTCGGTAGATCTCTGTTTGTATTTGGTAGAACCCTTTTGAATTGCCATCGAATTTTGAATTGCTGATTGGTACTGTTGCTCCGAGTAATTCGGCCGGACATCCATGTAGTTCTTCGAAGGCACGTCTGCTTGCTGATAGCGCTAGTGTAAGTAGTGAATGTATTTCGGGAGAGGGAATCCCAAGCTTCTGCGAAGTATCATTCGTTCAACTTTCCAAATTGTTGTGTATTGAAGATATTATCTATAAACCACGATTTAATGTACATTAAAAACATATAAACCACAATAACTGCAGTTATGCAAAAACTAGCTTACCCGAGCAAGAACTCTCGCATATTAAGTTCTCCACCCTCTTCCCTACTTTTTATTTTCCTTATAAAGAGGGCAAGTTGTTAACGAAACGTGTTTATTTGTTCGAAAAAATAAAACAGTATCTCCCAATTTACTTATAGAACTTGAAATAAAAAAGAATGATATTAATTTTCGAAAAAATTTTGAATAAAGGGTTATTCAGAATTATAGATATGTTTTTGGAACAATTCACAACACTTCCTTAAAAACAATTGAAGTAATTATGCAATCTTTCTTGACAGTTTTTTACTTACCTTGAGGGTCACAAAAATATTCAAGAAAGAAGCTACGTAAGAAAGTTACGTAAAGTTGTCAATGAAAAATTCAAGAACGAGCAAGCATAACCCTACTAATTGGATTATTATTTAACTTCATTACCGAACTATCAGGTAAACCCGTGCAATTTAACCGTCTAGAATATCAAGTAATTAGTTTCATTTCACATACAGATGCAGATTCTGCAATTCTCATAACATGTGGGGTTGTAACGCGATCCTCCGAATGCAATCACTGGTTCAGATGGTTCAGGGCAACGGCTAATTCAACTGCAGCGCCGCTGATCTCCCTTTCCCAGGATTAGGCGCCAGAAGGCCAGGATCGGTTTCCTAACGTGCTAAATTTGTAGGTACAATTCATTCACTATCATGAGAATTCTAACGACCGGTTGCAATGATTAGTTGTTTTACGCAGTTTCCCCTATCAATACATTGTTCCTAAATCTTGTTCTGGTTGGGGGGATTTGGATTGAGGATGGGTTTTCCCTCAACAAAGTATCTGCCACTAACGGGGCACTACCCTGAACGGATCAAGCTCTAAGTTCGTGACCGGTCTGCCGGCATGTGTGGAAGTGTAGTTCATGTTAGAGTAAGTGTGTGTAAGGGGTAAGGATAGGACAATGAAGAGGAAGGAAAGATCGTACGCGGGCCGTGTCCCGTTTGTTAGCGTGCTGCTCCGGAATTCGCCTGTTGTTGACGGGAGAAACTATGGAAAACTACCGATCATAGCAGCGGGTCGCTAGAATCCAGACAGCGATTGAATGCTACCTAGACATCTAGCTATAGTAAGAAATGCTGCCACCGTCGAGAGTGGTGTCCTAGGACCTCCCAATTAGAGGCACTGCAGTGACAGTCCACCGAGCCACCTCTCCCGGTCGGGTCTCTGTGGACACAGCGCGTTCCGTCGCAGTGAAACAGCCACTGGCGCGCCGAAAGAATTATCTGCTTCGGCCGAGTACGCTGTCACGAAGGGAGCGAAGGCAGACACGCGTCGGCGTCGCCCCCGGCATGGGAACCCCCCGCCCCTTCCTGCCCCGCCCCGCACTGCCAGGCCCCCCACGCCCCGCCCCAACCAGCCCCGCCCCGCCCTACCCTACCCAGCTCCGCCCCGCCCTTCCCCGCTCCCCCACCTTGCCTAGCCCACTCCCGCTCCCGCTCCGCTCTGCCACTCCTGCACCACTTCACCCCACCCCGCCATGACCCCCTCCGTCATGTTCCGCTCCGCCATGCCCCGCTCCGCCATAGCCCGCCATAACCCGCCGTACCCCGCCATAGCCCGCCGTACCCCGCCATAGCCCGCCGTACCCCGCCATAGCCCGCCGTACCCCGCCATACCCCACCCCTCGCAGCGCCCGCGCCCACATTTGCGCCTCACAGCCGCCAGCAAACCACCTTCTCGCCAACCCCAATGGTACCTCTGCAACAACACCAATCCACGCCGTTCGGCCTCGCGCCAGGGCTTGCCCACATTCCTGCAGAAGATGTCAAATCCTTGCACAAGCATCTAAATCACTAAGAAAGACGTATACGGATAAATAACATGAAAATAAACCCAGCCAAGTAAACTTAGTTTTTCTGGATCTCGTATTTTAAACGTATTTCACATATTGAGTTGTTATTCTATTCCTATTGTCACTAACTGCAAGTAGTTAGGATTTATTCTATACGGTGACTTGAGATAAAGAAATCGGGTAACTCGTCCCGTGAAAAAGTTGAAGAACGCAATATTTTGCTGGAAATTTTGAAGAAGACCACTAAAGTTAAAACGCTCGTATAGACTTCCCTTGTGTGCCAAATTTTAGAATATGCGGCCGGATATGCTGGAATCCTCTCCTACTAGGCCACTTTCACGACAAATTTCCGAAAAGACTCGGTAAATTCTCTCGTAACCAACCCTCTCACAACGAACTAACATCGCTTTCAAATCGCATAAAAGTGGATACTTTACGTAAGGCGTATGTAGTTGTTCCTGGGTGAAAGGAAATTTAGAGCAGACTACTGAAACCGACCGCAAAGGGGATCATAATTTCAAAATTCGTACACGAACACAGTGATCTGATCCCAGGAAATTTGTATATCGAACAATAAATAACTGGAACAATTTTCCCGTTACGTAAGCTACACTGACACACTGAGTTTGAATGTACGGCAATTGTATTGATTTCTCCAAAGATACGCCATGCGGTAAACATATAACAAAATAAAATCTACCAAAATATAGACAAAATTCGAAAAGACAAGTGAGTGAATAATGGAATCAGAAAAGATCAAAGGCGAAAAGCCAAATGATCTCACGATATTTATTTTGGCATTATTTGCCTCAAGCGTGCAGTTACGAGGGGAGGGTACGTATTCAAAACGTTTAGAAGCCAAAGAATAGACACTGATAAGGCAACGAATTAATAAATATAAGATTCCATGTAAGTAATGCTGGTTCGCACCACCACGGACAAGTAGAAATTACCTACAATAAATGAGAAGAAGGCATTCAAAGCCGGGATCTCGCCAAAAAAAACGGAATGACCACTTTCTTAAAGTCTTGAGACCTGGACACATGTAAGCGATTGATGTTATGTGAATATTAGTTTTCAGTACAGTCTGAGGTTATTTGCAAATAGAACTGAAGGGGGTAAATTACGTTAGTGTTGATTGCATTGCGCGGAGTCAAATTTAGAAAGTGTTCGTAATGTTACATTATAATTGTGATTTTTGTTGTTGCTAAAGAAATAGTTACATTTAAGTCAAATGGACTCCGTTTTACGACGGGAATTATATTAGGATAGCTTCATAGATGGGATAGAATTTTTATTAAGTCGGTTGAAAATATGTAGTCGCTTTAGGAATAGGTCATCCGAAGCCAAGTGAGCGTCATTTGCGTCGCGATTTAATTAAAAAAAGTCATTAAATTACATTAAGAATCAGATGGTCATGGACATTCCGGGAATTTGAAAATTTATTCGGACGATAAGAAAAACGTAATAGTAGGGGTACCGAAAACATCACGTGGACAGCTCCGGCCTTGGAAGCACAGCCGAGAAGAACATCTGAGAAGTTTACTTAGCTTAGAAGAAAGCTTACGCACATTATTCAAAACCGTACATTTCAAGCCATAAATTCATGAAATTCATACAAAATGTTAATTACTTAATTCATGTGCGCTCGAAAATTGTGTAAAGATATTTCAATAAACGTTAAGTTTGGTTTTTGAAAAGAGAAAAGGCTGATAATTCAGAGTAGTGGCCATCGATTTAATAATTAGTTTGTTTCGTAGAATTTCCAGGAATCGTGATTCCGTATGCACATACACATGCAGCAGGTAAGAAACGTTGTATGTCGAACTCCTGATTGGATTTTAAAGCGATGTTAGCATAATAACATTTCCATATTGAATGAATGTGTGAGCATAGCAGGGCAACTAACGAAATAAGTTACATTCATGATGTTTCAAATTGCCGTCCACCCTAACGAAAGTAAAAAAAATTAAAATTTGAGGATTGTTTCAAAAGGTTAATAAGATTAAGAATAGGAATGATAGGAATGTTACATTGAGGATGAAAAATAATAATACAGAAATTAAATTGTTTCATGTTTCCTTGCAAGTTAGAACGGAAAACGCAAACAATATTTGGAATTGATATGGATCTTAATTAATCATTGAGTATATTTTTTCTGCATTTCACATACCTCCCTGTCCACTAGAATTGCGTATACACCAGTGCGTTTGCACGCGCTTGGAATCTTGGCCCGTCGAACTGACAGCGCGATCTGCCACTCGGGCCGAGCCTCACGCACACCAAACCGCCGCGCTGGCCGGAGCGGTCCACGTGTCACCGGGCATCACGTGTATAATTAACGTCAAGTCCCTTGGGGAGGCGTCGGTCTATATTGGCGGGAGCGGCTCCATGCATTTTTAGAGGCATGGGGGGTTTGCGTCGCGCTATTGATAGTTACGAATGTTTAGATCCCTGATGCGACTCTGGTAGCGGCTGAGCGTAGTTCGCATGTCAAAGCGGGGCTGTCACTGCTCGTGCCGTTACATTTTGCAACACGCACGGAGACAACGGAGGTATGCCGTCACTGGCCAGAGTCAGATGGTAAATAAAACATTCGTTCTATTAGTTTTTTATTGACTAATGTTTATTGCAATTCATGCACATCTTCAACATGCGTGACAATTCACATATTAATGTAAATTTGAATATGACCTATTGTTAGCTCCTTCATATAAGTACCTTAACTACTAATTTCGAATATGCACATAAATTGATGCCATTACAAGACCTATACCAAACGTAATTATTCACCTTTCTAATTTTGGTAATAACCAGAAGGTCACTCCATTGCAACATATAATAATTATTGAGAGTAAATTATGTAGAATAATGGTCCGTTGCGATGAAAGTATAGATGAAAGACAATTCTTGGTAATGAAATGAGTTCCAAATGGGAGAAAATTGCAAAAAAAACAACTAAAAAAATGTTTTAAAAGTTTTTTAATAATATTAAAATTACGAAGATTATATTTTCTCGGTGTTTACACATGCAAATATTCTAATTTCAGTAATATGTCTCGCCCGTACGATGAATTGTTGTAGATTTACGTACGAGAGTATGTCAAACACATCGTACATCACGCATCGTTCCACTTAGCAGGAGTTGACAAGGAATAATCGCAGGGCAAACAATGAATGTTGGGAATGGAGTTGACTAATTCGAACAAATGCTGCGGAATTTAAAACACTTAGATGCTAATGCGCTCCATAACGGGACTGTCAACAACCACGCTATAAAAAACGTTACAACCACTCTTTCCCAGATGATTAACGAAGGCTGTTACTTCGGATAATGATCATTGTTAATCAACGAGTGTACAAATGTACACGTGTCGTTCCAGCACTTTTGATTGACCGATAAAGAGCAAGAGTGTATGATTAAGTGCGCGCGGTGACAACCACGAGAGGTATTATCCATTTCACACCTGCAGTGTGAGGCACGTTGATTCACCAAAGCTCGTGGGCACACATTACAGGCACATTGCGCGTGAGAGGACGTCACCTGGAACATGGGCTGGACCAATGCAAAGGAAATACGACATCTCGCACAACTACATTATACGTACTCACTATGCGACTTCTTTCACAAGAGAGACTACGTGCACCAACTATATCTACACAAGAATTTATAATGCTTTTTGTATACTAGCATTATAAATACTCTTTCCTGCTTCAAGTAATCGTTCATAATTGAACACTTTGGGACATATATGATGACGTATTAGCATTTTACGATTCGAATGATTGCGTCATCACATATACAGCCTATTACAGAGAGAAAATCGTGGCGAGGTATAGCGGTAAACGGAACAACCGACAACGCTTTCTCGCGCAATGTCCAATGCCTGAGACGCCACAAGAAAGTTGTTTCGCATGATTAAGTTCGATTCTCTTATAGGTTTATGATGATGCTGTACAAAAAACAGTGTATGCAACTCGTTTCTAATGTTACTTTTTCTACTCCCATTATAGTATAATTTTATCATTTGATGGCTGCAACCAGTTGCATAATGATACTACAATACAGATTCCATTATGATAAATGTTCTTCACCAATCACAGAGAAGTTTACAAACCAAGTATTGACAATTAATCATTGACAATCTATCTAGTGAATGTTACGTTTCATTGTGTACATTATAATTGCCTTTAATATTATATTATGCGTAGGAGTTTAATTCATTATATTATTAGTATTTTTCGTGAAATAATATTTAAAATGAATTGGATCGTAATTTCTCTTTGATCCTATTTGACTAGCGCAGTACTCCCTCGCAGACGGACTGGTAACCAAAGCCACCTTCTAGGGTAGGGTTAGTGATCTGTCCGCTAGGTTTTGTTGGCTGCATCTTGTATATCAACCAACACGAAACGATTCAATGTGAGAGTTTAACTTATATAAGTTACCATAAATCGTAGAAAAAATATCGAATGAAACTCGAGGTAATGAGTATTAATACACTCGTGTGAAATTTACGATACTCGCTCGTTCCTCGCTCGTATCGTAATATCACACTCATGTATTAATTAACCATCATTACATCTTCATTTCGTAATTTATTATTATTATTATTATTATTATTATTATTATTATTGCTTTCGTACTAATTTGAAAACTTGCTCCTAACGACGCTCGTTTTCAAAATACGTACCAATCCAATATAGCTTAGCTCTATAAACTAATTGCATTAACTACAATCAACTATTTTTAAGATCGACACAAAACCTTGTGAGGGTGTTTCTGCTGGATGGGAACTTCCTCCTCCGCCATGCACCAATCAGACGTAAGACAAACAAATAAAAGATGGCAGCGTTCAACACTGGGAACCGATTTCTGCCCCATATATTAAAACGCGCGTAACACGGAAGCCATTCCTCCTTCGATCGTCAATTCAGATTTACCACTCGCACCCGCACATTATAAACATTAAATCAGAAAAAATGTGAATATGCATCCTTTCTGAATTGGCAGTTCATATATATTACTTCTAATACGTGTTATGTAAACATCGATTTTCCGGATGAACTACTCGATCCATCTCAGCAAAATAAGGTGTTGCTTGAAAACCGTAAATCCCCAATGACTGGACGCGTAACTTACACGTTTGAGTATGCTATGTAAATATTAATAATATAAATAATATTTTTTGACTTGTTTACATCAAGCACAATCTGGAGGAGACGTAAGGAACAAGTCCTGGAGGTACTATGAGAGTTGTCATGAAGTCGTTGCTCGTCTTTTGTGTTCAGTGTTGGATTGTGCACTTCAGTGTACTTTGAAATTGCATTGCGTTTTTCAATGAGTGTTTTCAGTACACGTCTGATTTGGCAACTAATGTTCAGGATGACAGCAATGGCGGTCATAGTGAACATAGCGAGGTAAAGTGGGAAGAAGACGAGATCAGGCTATGGAGCACAGAGCGATAAACATGAAAAGGACCAGAATGAATTAGGGTAGTTCGAAGTAAGGCAGGGCAAGTCAGAGCGGGAATATACTATAAGTCTAATTAGTTTCTTTCCTGTCTGAATAGATGTATATAGTAAATAAATACCCGAGCAAGTAAAACTGAAATCGGTTTTAAACTCCTCGTGAAATTTAATTGCATGGATTTCCTCTAATGTGTTCCTATACCTTACAATAGTGACTTTTCAGTCCATTGTTCTTCTATATATTTTACAATCCTACATTTCTCATAACTGTTTTCTTATATAAAACTATTTTAACTAATTAAATCTATTAGTATTTTAAATATAAAGACAGAACTGTCCTTATGTTTTAAATCACTGAGGGTTTTCGTTTATAAAGCTTTATACTACATAAAATTTCTTTATTTTTGTTTTAAATAAAAGGCTACAAACCTTAGTTGTGTCATAGTTTTCTATCTTTTACCGGTCTGAAAGTATAAATACTAAATATTAATATAATCGTAAATTTAATATTATGTTCGCTTATCTTCTGCTTATACGATTAGCATATCATTTTCAAGAACAACTGCATCACAATACAATACTTCGTTGTGCCATGAGATTGTTGGCCAAGCGTAGATACCGAGTTTTAAGTTTGGAGATTGATGTCTAAATGTAAAGGTTACTGAGACTACACAAATAAATACAATGTTCAGTAAATATCTATCGTATATGTCCCTTTACAAAAATTGTTCTGTGATTTATAATAAGTATCACTTTGCATGAAAAAAAAACAGTATTAACGTATTAATGACAATATTTTTATGGTTTCCTAGTTCATTGCTATGTGTTAACGAACCTGAAACAAAACACTATTATTTATAACCTTGCGAGCCTTTTTGATTCTTTATGCCTGAATGCCTTTTGAATACTTTATAGACAGCTCTAATATCAAGACATCACATACAACATTTTTACGAATGCGATTTATTTAAATTAAGATACAAGAAAATATAATAAATAAATGGCATAACGCTCAAATAAGTTAAATAACTCGTTAGAATTCGTATTTTGCTTAACTGATATGAAAATTATAATTTTGGAATTTTCTCGTGAATTTATAAGTCACATCATTTACTCATATTTCACTGTTATGTTTCACCCTTTTTTAGAGAGATATATTTTTCTTGAGTAACAGTACTGCTAGTAGAAATAAGATGTATAAAGCACATTGGCTAACAGCGTCAATTTATAGATATAAAATATACTAAATAAAGGTTGGCGATAGAGGTAAATAACCTAAAAGTACAGTTTTGTGAGCGCAATTTACACTGTTGATTTTCATATTACTCTCAAATACTCCATAATCATTTTCATACATTTCTACAGATTTTTACAGGAAACCACTGTCCGCCGCTTTGTTATCTTCTGCGAGAATTTGCGCAGAAACTTCACTATATTCTTTCATTTTGTACGAACAAATCAGTCCAACAACGTGTTTGCAGTAGTACTAAGATACACATTGTGTATTGTTTATCTGACGTCATACTGACAAATGACGATTACAATGCGTTTTTTACTTTAGACGCAGGAAACAACCAAAGTTTTGTTCGCAACACGGGCGTTACTAAATGTTTTACCCGTAGTTCCTCGGTTTGGAACTCGCCCTCTAGGAAAAACCTCTATTTAACGCCCTAAATAAATAAATATTTTCGTTTAGTTAAATAAATATGCTCAATAATTCCATGAAAAATCGTTGCTGTTAATAGCATCAAACGTGTAATTAAAATTCCACCGTGCAATTCAAACTTTACGTCTACAAATAAGAATTCAGAAAAGGAGAAAAATCGTTTAATTAAGACACGTAACAAAGGAATTTCCAGCCGGCCATGAAACATGAACAAAAATGTACATCACAGATTACGTATCTACAACTCAATAAAAATAACGAATAAATAAAACTAAAGTGACGAAGAAAACCTTAAGCTAGCTGACAATGGAACAACATAAAATATTTAACGTGAATAAATTAAATGTTTTACAAGTAAAAAACTTTTGGTATTAGGATTACAAATGCCGAAAATGTGAACGTGTGTTTACCTGTTCTAAAATGTACGCAATAGCAAAACTGTGACAGAAGCGACTATTTTTTTTACTTCCTAATATTTACACACCTTGTATTCTTTCTCATACCTGTTTTTACTTTCCGTGGGAAGTAATGTTTTCATGTTTTTGTCATCTAATATTTTATCTGCAATATGTACAGTATCGTCCATATGCAAATATTTCTCGCAAACTAACAATGAAAGGTCGTTTAATTCAGATCTTTTCAGAATCAATACGTCATCAAAATTTAAATTATTCTTAAATGGAAACGAAAATAATATTGAATGTCACAATGTAACATGTGTATAAAGGGATATATTTGCACTCGTAGTATATAAGTAAACTCTCCTAACGTCGCTCGTTACTTGAAAATACCACTCTTTCAATTATCTCCTTCTTTTTACACTCGTTTAGTTAATTACTATTAAACAATGCATTAATCGAGTAGAACCAAGCAGAAAACAGCTCTTAATATCTGAAAAATACCGGAGAAAAAATTAAATTTGTTTCCGAAAAACATCACGAAAAGAAACAAAAGCGTAACGATAGACTAGCCAACCTTTTCAGTAACAAGGCGTTCGTGCAGAGGAAAACCGTTAGTACCAGTATTGAATGACGTCACGTTGGTAGATTTGCCAGACGAAACAAGTTGTGCGTAAATTTTATGAATTAATTCCTTAAAATTTAGAAATAAATATGAAAACTATAGTTACGGAGATGATCACGAAGGGCTGTGGCTTGGTGCAATAAGGCCAATGTCAATATTCAATTTTTTCCCCTAGAATGGGTGGTTTTCTTTCATCATCGATGTGAGAAAACGCCAATGTACATCAATGTACATCAATGTACGCCAATGTACGCCAACGTACATCAAAATAAAATTAGATGATAGGATCGAATTTTGAATTTTGCCGTTCTTGCACTACACAAGGGGCTTTAAATCACACATTTGCTGTACAAACCGAAAATCACTAAAAATTAACATTAGGCTTCTTGCATCAAGACACAGTAATTATCCACAATTTAATTTCCGTGATTTACTATTAGCGTGAACACGTGGATACTTAAAGCGGCAATGGCACTGCACAGCAAATGTCTTGGAGTTGGGGACACCACGATGAACTGGGGTATCTTTGCGTTTTAAACGGACTGTTCCCCTGCAAAGGAACAACACAAAGACCTCTCTCCAAGCCAAAACTTCACAGAAAGGGCTCAAGGGTTAATCTGATTCTCGGCTCGGCTCGCTTTTCATCCCAAGGAACCCAACCGCTGTTGAAGGAAGAGGCTGTAATAGAGTGCTAGACGACTCAATGAATTATTAATATCATAATTCGTGAAACCAGATCGTACTACAGAGCCGCAAAACACTTGTTCTTTTTAGTAAGATTAGGTAGTTGTTTCAAATAAACAAACACTGCTAACGCAATTTCTGTATAGCAGTAAAATTAATAATTTGTGGTTAATTATTAAATTTGATTTGGGGGAGAACATTTGTTTGAAATATCAAAGAATAATGTTCTATCGATATTGAAAATTAGATTTTTGAACATGGTAATGAATATGTAGTACAATAAGTAGTATAACTTAACCAACGCAAAACATTGATTCGCGCAGCGTTCTAGGACAATAAAAACTAAAATATTGAGGCCAGAAACCTCATATATACGTTTCTCACACAATACTCTACAGAATGAAATCTTGATCTTTCTATTAGGTTTACCTGGTCCGGTGCTTCTCGATATTACCCTACCTGCTCAGAGTCGTGCAGAATCTGCAACTAAATGTGAATCAGAGGGACATAGAGAGGCAGAGACCAACAGAGAAAGAGTCAGACTGTGTGAGACAGGCAGTGCGAGAGAGAGAGAGAGAAAGAGAAGAGAACAAAGGAGATTAAGGTCAGAACAATGTCTGCCGGATTACGATAGTACTTTTACAGAATAATAAAATAAAAATTAAAAACAATCGCTCTATAAAATGATAGAAAATAGTGATTCGGAAAACATGAAACACTGAAAAAGAAAAAAAGAAAAATTAGAATAAAACGAACTTTTACCATGTTGTTCGGCACTTTGTCTGAATAAATAGAGCAAAATTTATTAGATTTGAGAACATGAGAACTGATTTGAGAACAGCAAAACATTTGAGAACTGTCATCACAGATTTGAGAACTGCAAAAATTGTACAAATTTAATGCTCTGATGTAAACAGTTCCTCAAAATTAAATGAATCTTTTGAAATCCACAGCGACAGGTCACTCAGAACACCAACTGATGTCACTGCAGTGCCTGACAGAAAGAACCCAGGATTCAAGTCGCCGCCGGTGGCAGCATTTTTGGCGCTAGTCAGATCGCTATGTCGAATTCGGCGGCAGCCTAGATGGGAATTCTAGCAGCTGGTCACCTGATCGGTAGCTCTGTCGGTAGGATGTCGTAGATTCGTCCATCAATACCAAAGGATTGTCGTAGCCTTATCAACGGGCCGCCGACTGCTCGCTATCTTTCGGCCCTCGTCCTGGTTATATCATCACCACTTACACACACACACACACTTTCATGCACTATGCACTACACTATCACACATGATGTCAAGTAGGGAAACTTTTTCCGGGTTTGCAATGTTTGTCTTATAAATATTGAGAGATTCGACGGAGTCCTGAAATTGAATCTAATTTGTGAATTTTCGTCAACTTTCGGCAATCGTAAATGTGGTAATTTTTTATGGTCGAGAAATTGTTAAGTTGCGTTGTGCGGTTGTGAATATCTAAGCTCTATTTCGTTTCTTTAATAAGATTACTTTTGTCCAGAACCGGCGAATAGGAATCTTCTACGTCGTTGGGATATTTCTGTTCATCAGTTGCCGTCGGAAACATAAAATAGATGGTGAATCAGCAATAGCCTAAATGATTCAGAGTTAGAGATTTCTTTTAAACTTTTACATAATCTTTGGAATTTACACTTGTAATGACTGCATTTTGTCATTTGGGAATAAATGGTAACTTAATTTTCGGTGATAGACGATATTCATTTGAAAACATAGACGGAAGAACTTTGTAATTTTTGTAAGCGATTTCTTGGAAACTTAGCAAGTTATGGAAAAATTATGCAAATAATGATATTGTGTATATATATATATATATATATATATATATATATATATATATATATACACAAATATCTTACAGATATTGAGAATTTGCGTGCTTTGTATTCAAAACATTTTCTAAGAGTTTGTATTAACGCGACAAGACTCTCCCCGGAGGCCTTCAATGTAATTAAATCGGAGGACCATGTTGAATCTAGTAAACGAAATTTAATATAATTGAATAATACTGGATCAAAACACATAAACTCATTATGAAATTAAAAAGGTTTACTATTAACAAAGTTAACTTTAACAATTAATTACAGCAATAAAAATTATTGAAAAATCAAACGTTTTGTAACATAAATTTCGAGCTCCCACAGATGAACCAGAATATCTAATTCGGCGTGTAGAACCTTTGAAATCACTTACGTATTTATGTTCTCAGACGGATCAACAGACAGTGTAAAGATCCTAAATTCGCAACTCCTGCTCCGCATGGAATAGGTTAGCTATGATTTGTTACCGCATTTGAGTATTATACAAGAGTAGTGTTGTTAAAAACTATGTTTCCGATATTTAAATATTGTAAAAATATCCAATGTCACACTATGGGATTACTATAAGACACTCAACGCGACAGAAAAATGTTCGCATTATTGCCAATTCTGTCGTTGGATTTTTGTCGCACATCGCTACTGGCAACTTTGAATCTTGGGCGCTATGGGGGAATGCAGCCCTTCAGCGTGGACACAGGTGCGATCCAGAGGTCTTGCAGTGCCTGGGAGAACGATAGAGGCAGATCGTGCGGCAGATTGGGCTGATGCCGAAGCACATCGAGCGTGACGGTGCCCTTCGCGCCACGCCCGGCCCACTTCTTATCTCTTCGCGCTGCTCTAAGACCACGAGCGCCACCAGTCGCACCGTCCGAGCTCTCCGCGCTTGCTGCTCAAACGTATTCGCGCTTGATGCCGAGACTTGCTACTGAGGTTTTCTTCTCGGACTTTATCAGGTTTCCTTGTCTACAATACTTGTAATACCAACAAATCGTAGCTAACCTATTTCAGGCGAAGTAGGAGTTGCGAATTTAGGTCTTTCTCGGGCTTGCTTCTCGTGCTTGCTCACCACATCAAAGTTGCTAATCAGAGTTATTGACTGTTGCTTCTGAGAGTTGCTCTTCTCACTTGCTATCCAGGAATGTAACCAATGTAATAGTGGGGGAGATATTACACAGTTGCCATTACTTATCGAATGACCCTTATTTTGATTGTAATGTATGTCTTCTACATAAATTAATGTTACTAATTTACTTTGTATTAATTATTATAATATTAATAATATATTATTATAAATTACTCAAGTGTTATTTTATAAATATTTTTTCATAAATCAAAGGTGCTTAATTTTATAATTATTTATTATTTTTTCTGTTTGTTTTGCAGAGCTACTAAATGAAAGAAAGATATAACGCGAAACCAATATCTTTCGATCACCAGCAACTTTATGCATGCTAATGTTTTGCATTTCAAACTCCGCACTTGCCATTTACATACTTCTTATTATTTGTTCGAATTTCAGGTTAGTAGGATGCGAAGCCTACATGTTTAACAGGAGGGAAATACATCATACAGTATACATATTTGAATCTACAACCCTTGTAACTGACGTGTTGAAACGGTGCATAACGCAAACACTTTGGTTACTCGAAACAAATATAATATTTTCCAAAAAAAACTATATTGTAATTTGTGCACTAAAAGATTTCAAGATAAAATAGAAAATTTGGAATATAATGGCTCAGATCAGTGGTGAGTCTGGAATTAGAGTTTCAATTTATTAATTTTCGGGAAATATAAAGCAACCAAGTTGAAGAATACTGAAAGGAAATAGATTTAATCAATTTAATTTTGTATATGTCCCTCCTGTTTCGTCATCTTTGAGACAATAATTCATGCAGAGCTGAAGAAAGAGCGAGCCTTTCATCACCCATACCGTACAGGCCAGACGGCGGGCGGAAGGCACGAGGCCAGAAACTCAGGTGCCAAGCGCAGGAGGCCCAAAACGCCAAGTGGAGGGTGGCGAGCACTGACTTACGAGGCATCCTGTACCTCACGCCCAGCACCGCTACGCGGGCTGCCTTCCCAAAGAGGCAAAAGCAGCAAAACCTTTAATCACTCGGGCATTATTACAGCGGCCCTGTTTCCAGAGTCCGATATAATTAGTCGTTAGTCCTCGGCCCAAGAAATGCGGCAGAAGGGCGCTAAATCATTCAGGGGCGGTAGAGTGCGGGCAAGGTGGTGCAGGGGGGGGCGAGGAGGAGGAGGAGGAGGAGGACGCAGTAGAGGGCGGGGCGCTTCCAAGAGATTGCCACCGAAGGGAAAACCACGGCCAAGAGGCGCGGAGAAGAATAAGATGGGGAAGCACGCGGGTGGGGCTGTGCGATGACGCCGTGGAGGTACTGGTGCCGGAGGAAACAACACGAGCGAGGCACAGGCGATGGGGGAGAAGACGAAGAAGAAGGAACTGAGTGAAGCGAACAACGTGGAAACTGCTGTCGCAAAGGCAATGAAGAAATGGCGAGAAGCGCAGGGGGAGAGGATGTGAGGGAGAGAGAGAGACGGAAGGGGACAGGTTGACAGCACTCTGTCGTGAGCGGTGATGTAAGGAGTGGGGGAACGTGGTGCGACGTGGAAGAGCGATTGCTGCTGGGGCACGGAGGGCGTGGCGGAGAAACGAGTGTGTGCGAGTGGGACGACAGGGACGGTCAGGGCTATTCACAGGTGTAGGAGTGGGTTAAAGGAATGGCAGAGAGAAAGAGAGAGAGTGAGAGAGAGAGAGAAAGTAAAAGGGAAAGAAAGAAAGAGATAAAGAGCAGAGAAAGCAAAGTGCAAGAGATATAGAGAGAGAGCGATAGAGAGAACAAAAAAGAGCGAGGGAGAGAACGAGTGAGAGAGAGAGCAAGAGAGTGAACGAGAGAGAGAGAGAGAGTGGGTGAGCGAGAGGAAGCGAGCGATAGAGTACGAGCGAGAGAGAGTGAGCGAGTGAGAGAGAGAGAGTGATAGAGAGTGAGAGAGCGAGTGAAAAGAAAGAGAGACAGAGAACTGGAGAAATAGAGAGAGAGAGCTAAGAAGGGAAACCAAGAGGCGTCGGACAAGGCTGGACAATCGAGCGAAGCAATCACCGTCCAAGGATGTGGTAAGGAGGAGACGTAGGGGAGAGGCCTGCGTTGAGGCGAGCAAGCGAAACAGGCCGCAAAAGAGGCTGCGGAGCGGCACCTCCAGAAGCAGCACCGCGAGCTGCGCCCCGCCCCGCGCTGCCGCTGTAATTAGAAGAGCAGCACTTGTGGATTGTCCCTCGGCAAAGCGTGCGCCGATGAGCGCCTGCAGAGCAACTGGAAACGGATTAAGGTTTGCATGCGTACCCTACGCATTTGATCCAAAGTACTTTCTTTATTTCTTTGTTCAAACATGAAAAAATGGTTTGTTTTCAGAAGTTCAAACTGAAACCTGAAGAAATCTACAACTCTTACATTAAGACATTTTTATGAGATAATTTTTCCAAAATTACTATTATCATTTAATTTTACGATAAAAAAATGAGGGCGTTCATATGGAATCCATGGTTTATGTAATCTATCTACAAAAATATCTTACCACAAATATAACGCAGGTGGTTCTCAAGGTTTTTGCAATTTAAAGCAAGATACAATGTCGCGGAAAATAGAAATGTAAATTTGCGGTTAGGAATAATCTTACTATAACGACACCTGTTGATTGCAAGTAGTCTTGGAAGAAAAGTGTATATGCTATTTGTTTTAAGATATGTCTTTTGACAAAGTGGTCACGCTGACGGCTACTCGCTTCTTTACAAGTATCGTGAAAACTTGGCATTCAAACGCTGTCAAACAACCGTAACTTCATATTTTAGCGGTACTGGTTATCTCAATAATCTAAATGATACAAGGAAGCAGTGAAAAAACAATCCTAACTCATTTACCTTAAAGTAAAAAATACTACCAAATTGAATGTATACAAATCGTGAATACTTATTATATTGTTGAAATCTGATCGGAAATAACCAATACCAGATTTTGTCTACCGCAGATTACAAAATATCTGTTAATGAAATTCGTTCAGTATTGATATGTTGTTGAATGATTTATAGGTTCTACGTTGTCTAATGACATTGCGAAAAAGGGTATTGTTATAAATACCAGGACCTGTATGTAACGAACTTCAACTCGAGGGACAGACGTAGTCTAAGGAAAAACATTTGGCCCCAAAACAAACATATAATTAAAACCACTCAAATATTCATTCAAATGAATTCAAATCATTTATAAAAAATTAATCTTTTGACGATATAAAATAATTTATATCTCGCAAAAATATTCTTTAAAATACATAATTTAAGTTTCGTATTAACAAAGCGACCAAAATAAAAATGTTTAAAAGCGAAAAAAAAAAAAAATTCCAGTTCGACGGCGGTGGATACCGGAAAGAGCTAATTCATAAGTAAATAAAATCTTCACTCTTCTTCACCACAAATTATTGTATACCTTTCTAACATGCAAACGTAAATTAAACTATGATTTTTATTTGAATAGAAATACGGCCGAGCATTTTGCACTTTATGAATCATTGTTTTAAATCTGAAAATATATGGCACCTGATTTCAAACAGCGAGAATGTGCGTCATAATCAGCGAACTGTGCGTTACCGCAATATACTCGCAGTGTTATGCTTCATTCTAATATAGCCAAGTATTGAGTTTACATTTTACAGAAAATCAAATAGTTTAATTTTATCGAGGATTATTTTTCTGCCTTTTATCCTAAAATTTAATTTTACATAGATTTTCCTGTCCCCACCTCTCCCCCGAGTGTCCCTATTTTGCTCCAGCCTGCTGCTATCTGTCCACCACACATCCTATCAACATTCGTGTCTCTACCAAACTTCTGTAATTTTAGACACATAAATCTATGTTTTAAGTTGGTAAGTCGCGTCGTTTCCAAGATAAACGGCATTGTAATGAGTGTTGCACTAATATTTTCCTATATCTTAGAATGCAAACCCATTTTTATCTTAAATCATATTTATGTATAACTGGGAAGTATTCTCTACTCCGCAGAAGAACAATTACAGAGTTTTTGTCGATGATTTCTAATAAAATATAAAAACTCTTAGATTCTCATCGTAGAGGAACGCATCTACTCGTAGAGAATTATGAAGAGAGAATTGTGTGTAAGTTGTAGAAATACGTCCTACTTGAAGCGTTCAAAAATGAATGGCACAACAATTGTTTTGTGTTCAGAGGAACCATTTACTGAATGAACGAATACAGATTATATTACAAATATTCCGCGCCAGTGTCTGAACTTTTGTCGTTATTCTTGCAGCGACCGTATTTGCGTAGCAAGCCATTCTTTGGATGTATATTGGCGCCACTGTTGGACATGTGCTTTTAATGTTCGTCATTGGCAGACAACTTCTTACCCGCGTAACCTTTTTCATTGCGTCTGGGAGAGTGTAGTTGCTAGGAGCCAGATCCGGCGAACATGAAGGATCTGAATTATCGTGGAAGGACCATGACTCGTCGACGGTGCACGGACGCCGAAAGAACTTCGCTGAATTCGCACTGAAGTTAACGAACTGTTGGCACATCTCGACATGCTTCTGTTTCTCCGCAATGGTGAGGGTGTTGGGAGTCATTGCGAACCCATCTTTGTCTAGATTAGAAAAGACTAAAATAGACTAAAATAGGTTATAATAGGGTAGAATAGGGTGGAATAGGGTAGAATAGGCTAGAATAGGCTAGCATTGGCTAGAATAGGCTAGAATAGGGTTGAATAGACTAGAATAGACTATAATGGAATAGAATCGAATGTAATTGAGTAGAATGGAATACAAGGAATACGATGGAATGCGATGGAATACGATGTAATGCAATGGAATACAATGAAATACAATGGAATACAATTCAATACAAATGAATACAATTCAATACAAATGAATACAATTCAATACAAATGAATACAATTCAATACAAATGAATACAATTCAATACAAATGAATACAATTCAATACAAATGAATACAATTCAATACAAATTAATACAATTCAATACAAATTAATACAATTCAATACAAATTAATACAATTGAACAGAATTGAACGAAATTAAATGCAAAGCAATGCAATGGAGTGGAATGGAAGGGAATGGAATAAAATGTAATTGATTTGATGCCTTATTTTACGTGGTGAGAGGCCATGAGACCTGCTCTTCCGTCTGATCACGCAAATTTCGCTACGTTCCTTTCACCGACTAGCGGACAAAGGAGGAATTTCTTGGGCAACGAAACTGGCGATTTTAATTTAGCTCAGAAGCTTCATTCATATTTGAGAATATTTTACACGCAGTAAATATACTAACATGGAACAGCCGGCTTTACTTCCCCTCCGAAGGAAGCGGTACGAAGGATTTTTTCGACCTTAAAAATCTACGGCTTCCATCGTGTTTGAAAGATGGTGGAAAGAAGGATCTCCGTGATAGATCTGTTGCCGTCCCTAATTCATCAAACGCGATTCGCCTGTTCGTCATTATCAAGTCATTGAGACGTAGAGCATTGTTTTAATGGTGTGCAGTTCCAGCACACCAAGTGCGTTTCCTTTTTCAGCCCATCTCCTGCCGTCTTTGATCTTTAATACCCAACGAAACACGGATATGCAAGTTTGACTCCCCCCAAATAGTCACTAACCTATTGTGGATGTCACACAGAAGCAGTCACTTCTTCTCTCCAGAACAACTACCCTGTCCACCGTCGTCCATTCGTGTCTGCTTCAATGTTGTCGTATCAGGTTACTGGCAAGCCGTAACATTTGTTGCTGCAATAAGCCACCTACGGGAACCAGCAATAATATTGGTGTCTGAAGGAAGAACAATAGTCTATCTTCACGCATACATCGGCATACATTTTAAACTGCTACTTTGGAGAACTTATAATGGGATCGGTATCAACATTTTCCTAAAAAGCATCGTATAAATGTATAACGAGGTGGGTTATGATATGTGCATTATATATCTATATCTATATTATAACGAGAATAAAACATACGTGTGTAACTTATTTACACGTTAAACTGTATACTCTGTGAGGTAAAAAGGAAGTCGGGAGGAATTGAAGATTATTATTTAATCAATAATAATATCGTTGTCTGGGTTGCAGAGTACACGAAAGAAATTGCGTTTTACATTGCTGTAAAGAGTAAAATATCCTTGCTTAGATGTGAGCTGTTAGTACAAATGTAGTTCCCTCCTTAAAGCGTTTGGATATCACTGCCCTATAGTCACTGCTCTGAAAAGCAGATTCCGCGAACGCTTTAGAAAAGAAAGAATCTTTTAATCTCAGTTTTCATCGAGGTATGGGAGGAAGCAATTAAATCTGCCACGGCTACAAGGGCCTGTGCAAAGACCCGCAAATACCGTTTGAACAATTACCCCAGACCTTTACAAGCGGCTCAATTGAGCCTTTGTGAACGCAGCCCCGTTGCGTTGGCTATTCGTCGCAAATGTGATATATAGAGATTAAACGCAGAGCTTAACGGCTGCTGCACATGAAGACGACGATTAAACATTTATGTAAAACCGGAGAATTAGGGTCACTGTTTTCCGACGAAAGCCGCAATTTCTCAGATAGTATCGACGCATGTTCGCATAATATAATTGTGTCAGCGTCTGGTAATTTTAATACAAATTGATTGCAATTATCGCCCAGATATTTCATTCTTTCTTTGCCTTAATTATTTTCCTGTCTTAACTTTTTTGAAAAATGGGTAGGATTAATCATGACTATTTTCTCGAGCAGAGGAAACCAAACTATAATGAAATTTCAAGAAAGATTCTGTAATTATTGCCTAGATATCCTTTGGCTGAGTATTATTCCCAACAATTTTATGTAATTCACACAATGTGATCATTATTAAAGAAGTAATTTACGAAATAGTAAATAAAATATATCTCCACTATCTTACCACCATAAATATTTTGTGAATAAAAATGCAACACGTTTGTTCATCAAACAAAATTTACTTTCGAATGGAAAGATGAAACGCACGTAAACTTAATAAATGAACCTTTACAGTAATCCCATTTTCGAACATAATTAAAGCCAAGCTGAAGCAATCCAGCTTTGCCTGTGTATTTATGTATCACATTCATCAATTTTATAGGAAAATAAATAAATCGCCTTCACAGTTCCTCATTAACGCGTGATGTGTTAACGATAGACCCCCACCGTATTTTTATTACTTCTTTGTTGAGGTAAAAGTTACTGTTTCATCGTCCATGACTTTTATTATTAGAACGTTTAATAACTTTAAGAGATAGTATCGAAATATAATTTGACACTGTAACTACGTGAGCGCGAATCTTGGAAAGTCTAGTTTTCTCATATAGCCCTGGCTTGCCTATAATTGCGTTGCAGTCTGGTTTGAGCTTATGTCGATGAAAATAACAGTGCAAATGGAACAGCGTAGTGAATGTTGAACAATTTTTGCAATTTATTTAGCGTTCACCGTTGACACTACTCAGTGCTATCGGGATAGCGGATTGGCATTCGTATGCCACTATTAATAGTGTAACATAGGAGAAATTTTAATTGTATCCTCGTTCCGTTCCGCCCGTCCAACCACCAACCGCCCCACCACGCTGTGCCGTATAAGATTCAATGTAGGGAAAAAGCAGAGACTGTTCTCCAAAGTTATCTCGTCGAAAATCGTATTTAAAAAAATATTTATTTTTTCTATTTGAATTTGGCGTCAAAATTTGTTGACACAAATACCTTCAAATTAAACTATTTGTTTTCGTCACCAATTTATTTCAGCTTCATACATACAATAGAAGCTGAGGAAAAAAATACACATGAAAATCACATTTCTGCAATAAACTGCTCTACGATGCTGATTTTGGGTAATCAACATCATTTTTAATTCATCTTTCATATGAGCATCGCGATTATCGATTTGGTTTGAGGACGCATTTCACCACCTTATTCGGCTATATTCTTGGCAGAAAATAAAAAGGTTTTAATTATATTGTTTGTTTACTAGAATTATAAATGTATAAACATTTCTGAATATCTTTTCATTATCTTAATCTTTGAGACAGTTTATTTCTAAATCGTTTAATTATTTCCAAATAATGAGTAAAATAGTTGCGTAATTTTATATTTTTATTACGTTTTGCGCACTACGTGTTCGCATCATCAGGTGCACATCAGGTACTGCAAATACGAAAACAAATATTATTCTACAATAACAATCAATTCTTAATAATATGGAGGAGATGGCCGTGACCGCGGCACAGGAATCCAGGATGGATGCACGGGTCCCGAACACTGACATTCAGGTGAGGAGAGGCTTCGCTAGATTGTTGCAGGTGAACTGTCGTAGTATCATGAATAAGGAATCCGAATTTTGGAATTTAATTGAAGCATGTGATCCTGATGTCATAATAGGAACAGAGCCTTGGCTTTCGGACGCGGTAGCAAACCCGGAAATTTTTCGTTCAGACTACCATACGTTTAGGAGAGATCGCGAAACTAGAGGCGGTGGTGTATTTATATGCGTGAAAAACACATTTAATATCAGATCAAATTGGGTTGATAAAGAATTTGAAATGACGGGTGTAGAAATTTTCTGTTCAGGAAGTATCTTAGAAATTATTGCTTGCTATCGTCCACCGGGCAACAGCTATGAAATTTTAGGCGCTCTCTACGAGACAACAAAAAATATAAATAACCGTCATGTAGTTATTGCTGGAGACTTAAATCTCCCAGACGCAAATTGGAAGGGGATTGTTTGCGAAGGGAAAGTCCAACAACTAGTCAACCGACTTGTCTGGGACAGCGGATTAGAGCAGGTAGTAGACAGGCCGACACGACAGGATGCGATTCTGGATATCTGCCTAATTAGACCGAAAGATTTATTCTTGTCGTGCGACGTAAGGCATAAGTGACCATAAAGCCGTTTTAGTCGATTTACAGTTAAATATTTCAAAGAAAAGTATTACCACCGGTATTCTAGTGAAGGAATACAAGAAAGCGAATGTACAAGGGTTTCAAAATTACTTAAGAGAACGATATGGCGAGTTTCTTAGAATAGGAGGAGGAATCGATGAAATATGGGGAGAGTTTAAAAATATTTTAGTAAATGCTGAGCAGGCTTTTGTGCCCAGTAAATTGTTAAAAAGTAACAGCGATCCGGAATATTATAATGCAAAGATTAGGCGATTGAAAAGAAAAACCAGAGAAGCATTTAACAACAGACACCGTAGTGAAAATCATATGACTTTATTTCGAAATTATACAAAAGTATTAGGAAAGGAAAAGAAAATGGCAAAGGAACGTCATTTAAAACATATTCTTGATGCGGAGGGCAGTAATAATTGGTCGGTATTTTTTAAATACGTTCGTAGAAGGAAAGGAAGTAAAGACGAGATTCCAGTTGTTCGTGTTAATAATTCGCCAATAACGGACCACAGGGAAAAAGCGCAGGCTTTTAACGCATATTTCAGCTCGGTTTTCAAGCAGAAATCTAACAGTATTCAGATACCAACGCTGGTAGATAGATGTAGTTTTCATATTGATGTAAATACTTTGCGGCAAAGAATAAAATTAATGAAGAGAGGAAAATCACGAGGTCCTGATGGTATTTCCACGGACATTATTAAATTAGGCGGAGAGGCAATTCTACCTTATTTAATTAGGTTATTTAACGTATCAATAAATAACGCTTGCGTACCGAAAGATTGGAAGCTGGCTCTCGTAGTACCTATTTTTAAAAGTGGCGACAAGACAATAATTAGTAACTATAGGCCGATAAGCCTTACATCAGTCGTATGCAAACTTGTGGAACATCTAATTTAAAGCTATATCAGGAAAGAATGGGAGGGCAGGGAGTGGCTTTATCAGGGTCAGCACGGTTTCAGAAATGGTTTCTCATGCGAAAGTCAGCTAGTCTCACTTCTACAGGACCTAGCCGACGTAGTTGATGAAGGGAAAAGGGTCGACGCGATAGTAATAGATTTTTCCAAAGCTTTTGATGTTGTTCCACACGATCGTCTTATAAAGAAATTAATAGATTCGGGTATAGACACTAGAGTAGTAGCGTGGATAAACGAACTACTCCGAAACAGGAAGCAGAAAGTTCGAATCGGTAGTTACTTATCAACCTCGAGAAGCGTCACGTCAGGAATTCCACAAGGAAGTGTAATCGGACCACTCATGTTTCTGGCCTTCGTGAATGAATTGCCGACTAATTTAGCTTCAAATGTACGACTCTTTGCAGATGACTGCGTAATCTATAGGATTATCAACTCGGAGAAAGACGAGGATATTTTGCAGCGAGACTTAGACAAATTACATATCTGGGCAGAAACAAACGGCATGGAAATAAACAGTTCAAAGAGCAAGTCCATCACGTTTGGTAGGGGTCGAAGTTATAATGAATCTGCGTACAAACTGAACAATAATGTTATACCTCGAGTCACGTCTTGCAAATACTTAGGAATACAGCTAGACAGTAAATTGAGCTGGGAAAATCAAGTCAATTTCGTTGTAGGGAAAGCCTGGAAATATTTACATTTTGTTATGCGGATACTGAAAAAGAGTACAGTGAGAGCCAAAGAACTAGCATATATGTCATTAGTGCGACCTATATTAGAATATGGCGCGGTATGTTGGGACCCATACAGAATTTTGCAACAAAGAAATCTAGAAAAAGTCCAGCGTAGAGCATCAAAATTTACTTTCAGGGGTATCAAGAATAAAGGGGTATGGGAGTCACTCGAAAGGAGAAGATTAAAGTCACGTCTCTATGCAATGTATAAAGCGTACACAGGCCTTCGAGCGTGGAAAGAAATTCAAAGTCGATTAGGGAAACCTACATATTTCGGCAGAGCGGATCACATGTACAAAATTCAGACAAGAATTCAGAAAACGGACGTTGGGAAATATTCATTCGCGAATCGCACTATTAGGGACTGGAACAGTTTGCATGTGACAATCTTCGATCCCTTTCCTCAAAGCCTGAGCAAATTTAAAAATAAATTAGTTTCTTGAATGTGGATATGTTATAAATATATTTAATAAAATTCAGTGCAATTACCTATGTCTTCTTTGTAATTAAGTATTATTATTGTTATTGTTATTATTGTTGTTATTATTATTAATGTTATTATCATCATTAGCATTATTATTATATTATTATTATTATTATTATTATTATTATTATTATTACTATTATTATGTGCAGTGCAGTGGCGGTGACGCAGTGCAAGTGCAGTGACGTTGTGCAACTGAGAGAAACGAGTGAGTAAGAAAGACATTACAGCTCGCTGTATCGCAGTGCAGTGAAGTGTGGTGAAGTGAAGTTTGGTGAAGTGGAGTTCTATGAAAGATTGCACGGTGAAATGTTCATGAGATTTGTAACGTTTGTAGAGTTTGTATAGTTGTTAAGTTCTGTAATGTTAAGTTAGTGTATTCTGCCACCAAGTTCTCACACTTAATTGCAGAATTATTAATAAATCTAATCTAATAATTTATTGAAATAAAAAATTACATAACAATTTTACTAACTATTTGAAAATAATTTCACTATTTGGAAATAAATAAACTGATTGTCTCAAAGATTAATATACCGAAAAAATATACAAAAAAAAATGTTGAAGTTTCTTGGCGTTGGGCGAGGGCCTGTTCCAGCGCGGCGAGGCGCCCCCTGCGGCGGCGACCCGGAAGCCGAGCTGCGCATGCGCGCGCGCGCTGTTTGGCGACGAGGAGCCGCGTCTCAGCAAACCACGCGCTGTTGCCCAGGAAATAACACAGCGCCGCGAATAGCTCGTCTAAGAGGGCCAGAAATACTCGTACTTCCCCACCGCGCGCGACGCGTAGGCGCTTGCAGCTGCTCTCGTTTGGGCGAGGGAGGGGGGGAGGCACTGCGACTGCTCTTGGCGAGTCTTGCTCAGTTGCCATGCAAGTCAACAAGAACGATTATGATGAAATAATAATAATAATAATAATAATAATAATAATAATAATAATAATAATGCCGCCGATCAGATGGCCGAGATCGCTAAGGCAGTAGTGTCGTAGTGGTTTCGGACCAGAAGATTGCGGGTTCGAGTCCCGCCTCGGGAATGGGTGTATTTGTGTGTGTGTCTGTATGAGTGTGTCGTCCTTTCACTCTTCATTATCATCTTCATTTCATCTTTCATACCCCCAGAGCTAACAACCCTGGGGAATAAAAATTGGATTCAGTAAAAATTACTGATCCCCCCCCATTGAAGTTACATGCATCTGCTACCGCGATATATGATACTGAGCCACGGTAAAATGCAGGATGTATGAACGCGTGGTCCTAGTTGGCCGATTCGCGAGCAAAAATAATAATAATAATAATAATAATAATAGAAATAATAATAATTAGCCGATCAGATGGCCAAGATCTCTAAGGCAGTAGTGCCGTAGTGGTTTCGGACGAGAAGATCACGAGTTCGTGCCCTGCCTTGGGAATGTGTGTATTTGTGTATGTCTGTATGAATGTCTCTTCCTTTCACTCATCATTTTCATCATCATTTCATATTCCATACCCCCATGGCTAACAACCCGGAGGGATAAAAATTGCACTCAGCTAAATGCTGGTCCCTAATTAAAGTTACATGCACCTGCCACCGAGAAAATGATACTGGGTCACGGTAAATGCAAGATGCATGCATGCGTGGTCCTAGTCGGCAGATTCGCGAGCAAAAGTCGAAGTACATCGCCAAATGGAAGACAAGAAATTTACAACCGGAACTACTCGTGCTCTAAACGTAAACTCGAACCCTCCACAAATGTTGTTTAATACAGTTCAGTACTTATTCTTTAAAACTGACGAAATGTCAGAGGATAGGTGTCGAGGAACGAAATGTCGAAACTTCGAAAATAAGCTCTTAAGACAATTTTAAGTATATTTTGTATAATAAACTCCTTGGATAATTCGAGTGGCTCAGTCGCAATAAGCTCTCTAAGTTTGTTTTGAAAAAAAAAAATTCTATGCAAATATTTGCATTTCATAAACATATAAACACTCTAGAAACATGTAAATTTCTTATTATGAATGTTTAACGAAAGTAATATATTTTTTCAGAAAGAAAAATTAATATACAAATTAAAAGAAGCACACAATTTACAGAGTTCGACTGCTTTCTTAATTCTGTATTTTTTTTCTTGATATTAGATGATATATATCAGAAATAACACACTTGAAGGTCAAAACGTCTGCGACATGCAAATGGTGGATTTACTGCGATTTGCTGCTGCACGTTCGTTTTTCGCGATCTGACATCCGAGTACATATCCGGCGATCCTGCAGAGGGGCAGAGCGCAGGTCCTGTGCAAACAGTTTTCGGTGTTAACCAACCCAGGGACAAGGCGACATGCGGCCTCACCCCTTTGCCCAAGGTTCTATCGCCCCCACCTCCATGCGCCACCGGTTGCAGACTCGCTGCCCCAACTTCGGCGCAAGTGCTCTGGCCGGGGCGGCGGCGCCAACGGGGGTGGAAGTAGAAGCGGGAGCGGAGTGGGTGGAGGGGGAGTGGGGTTTGAAGTGGAGACGGGAGCGGGGATGTCAGCGGGGTGTGTGGAGGTTGAGTGGGGATGGAAGTGGCGGGACACGAACTGAATTCGGAACTGTTTTTTTTCTCTCAAGATTCTTAACACAAGTTTGACTTACGACAGTTTTTTGGCAAATTTTATAATAGTTTTAAACTACTGTTTGGTATTAGGTATCTTGATTTCGTTTTCCCTTTTATTCCAAGAAACCTTTTTGCTGGTAAAATGATAAGGATGAGGATGGAGATGGAGATGGAGATGGGGATGGGGATGGGGATGGGGATGGGGATGGGGATGGGGATGGAGATGGGGATGGAGATGGGGATGGGGATGGGGATGAGGATGGGGATGGGGATGGGGATGGGGTTGGGGATGGGGATGGGGATGGGGATGGGGATGGGGATGAGGATGAGGATGAGGATGAGGATGAGGATGAGAATGAGGATGAGAATGAGGATGAGAATGAGGATGAGAATGAGGATGAGAATGAGGATGAGAATGAGGATGAAAAATGGAGGATGGAGGATAAAATGGAGGACGAAAAACGAAGGATGAGGATGAAGGACAAGGACTAGGACGAGAACGAGGAGAAGGTGAAGAAGGAGAAGGAGGAGGAGAAGGCGGTGGTTGGGAAACGGGGTTGAGGCGCCCAATCGGTCAGGGGGAACTCAGAGGAGTAGCACAATCGAAGTTGGTGCGGAGATGAGCTTCGGCGCATAGGCTCTTCGACAAAGCATGGAAATGGGAAATATGTTTATGAGGCGCCCGTGTCCTCGCGCGTCACTAGGCGGAGCTGGGCCGAGACACGGGGCAGGGAAAGAGAAGGAACAAATGCGAGGAAGGAAAGGAATGATGTGCACACGGGACCCGGAAAGCCGGATAGGCGTGCGGTAACGGAGCGGCGTGCTAGGGGGGCGCGGGCGGAGGCGCGGGCGGTGGCGCGGGCGAAGACCAGACCGCCCCCGCCTCCACGAGGCCTCTGCTGGACGACGATGTGGCGGGGTGGCGCCTCCGCATTGACACAAGGGGCGCTGCCTCAATTACGCCCCTGCCGGCGCGCGAGGTGAAACGAGGGCGTGGCGACCTGCGGCCACTCGGTGGGTGCCCGACGCCTCCGCTCCCGATGCGCCCACGCCTCACATTCTCCCTCGCCCTCTCCGCAATGTCTTTTTTTTCCTCCTTGTTCTTCCAAGAGCAGTCTCCATTAAGTTTTGTATAGCAAAACAAACAGAAAAGTAAGCATTTCAAAAACTTAACTCACCAAGGGATATGAAGTGTCCGTTTTGTATTCAGAACGTATTAAATTATATTATACATTGTACTATATTATTATTATTATTATTATATTATTATTATTATTACTATACCTCTTCTTCACGGTTAAACATGTTAGGACAAAATTTAATTTGCAACCAGCTACCTAAGGAGCAGATCTAGGAATAGTTTGTGCCCCTACAATACTTTGCGTAAAATGTGGGATGTTACAAATAAAGCAATTTCTTGCACATCCCACTCTTTTGAATGACAATGAAGTTAAGCTAAGTTCGTACATAAATTTTGTGGGACAAATCCCAGAGCCCCAATGACTACCACTACGACCTGTGCTTTTATGCCCCACATTCGGTTGACCTCGATTTCCAAAGTCCTGTATTTAAGACGTTACTCGACCTCCTCGGTTACGACGGGTTGATCGCAAGTAGACACTTCTTTCTCCAAATCCCGGATAACAATATCCGGTTTGTTTGCCACTGTCGTGTGATCCGGTTGTATGTCTTGGTCGTACAGTATCGTATAGAGCCCAACAGAAGTCACCTGCTTTGGTAAGCGTTCGTACCACTCGGGGCATGTGTTTGGGAATTCGTTGGCGGTACAGATCTGCCAGGGGAGCACGTCCTTGCACACGTTCTTGCCGTGTCCTTTAAAGTATTCGGTCTTCGCTAGAATTGGATAAGATGAGACGATATCAGTGGTTTCAACTTGTTCCTGGCAATTTCTTGGCATTTTATTATCCTGGGTGATCTACCGCTTTATCGTAATGTTGTGTTCTCAACGCCTGCCCTCTAGGGCAGCTTTTAGAACTGCTTCCAGTTCTGGCTTCATTCTTCCCATTTTAAGCCACATAAATGATTGATGTTTGTTGATCTGCACCTTGTCCATTCTTTATGGATACTGTCCATGGAGAGATTGGTCTCAACTAGATTTCTTTAACATTTTTTTGGGTGTTATTTCATGTTTAGTAGCATAAGAAGTTCAGTTTCTGTGTTATTCTGCGTTTCGTGCATACTTTTCTTTGCGATGCTTCTTGCTACACTAACACTTCCCATTCTTCGGTCAGATTTAACGACCTGCTTGATTAGTAGGTCATCTTGATGACTGACTACATATTTTCCCATGCCAACTATTGCATTGTGCCAGGAGGCACAATCAATTCAGTTTTTCTGGGACCTCTTCCTTCTTTCTTACGTGACACAAAATCTAAGTACATCAGCCCGAGGGTAGGCGAAACATGAACATGAAGCATTGTAAGAAATTTTCTGTTTTTTCGACCATGATTCGGTTTTCTTGTTCAATCCAGTCCACTAGCCCAAACCTGTACTCGACTGTGGGCACAGCCGTACTACCAATTCCAGATATTGTTATTGTTTTATTATTATTATTATTATTATTATTATTATTATTATTATTATTATTATTATTATTATTATTATTATTATTATTATTATTACCTTCATTTTCATCAAAATAGGGAAACCTTTAGATAACATGTATTAGGCTTTCGTCTATTGAATTATTTTATAGACATTGGATTAACTGAATTTACTTGGCTTTATTTATTTTATTTACATGCAATATTATGTCTCCTTTTTGTTCATATTTTCTTTCAATCATTTTATATTACTCTCTTCTTTATATATTATGTTTCCTCTTATTTAATTATTTTTTGTTCAATTCGTTATACTAGTATTATTACTAGTATTATTTTAATAACGGTTTTCATCCAGTTTTTCCGACGTTTCTAGGTAGATATAGTAATTTATTTTGCTGTTAAAATATAAAAGGAAAAATTGCATGTGTCTAAGTTTCTGACTATGTTCAGAATATCTGAATATTTTAACAAGTTATAAGCTATACTAAAATGTTTAATCATATTTCATTTAACCAACTGAGAAATCACTCAGACGTTGTGTTTAGTTTTAAATTGATGGTTTTGTTCTTTAGGTGAATATGAATTTCCTACTTTACATAGCATTTTATTCAAATTAACCTAATAACAAATGTTGCTGTGTACCACACAATTTAGTGGCTTCCGAGAAATTTTTATGTATTAGTTGGTTCATTTCAAAAAGTGGACTAACAGGATGTAAACATTCAGATAATTTGATAGTAAAAAACAAAGTTCGGACCAAAAATTGCTCGCTTTCACTTCCTGCCCGATTTAACCAGTTCACTTGTTTCATTGTTATTCTTGTTCCTCGATGCGCTGTTGTCGCGCCATAATCATACATCAAGCATCTTTTGTCCCCTATCAACAATGTTCTATTTTATTTCTCTGCTGTATTTTCGGAAAAATTCCTAAATTGTTGAACATTTACTTCACCCAATTAATATTCCGATTTTCTGACTCCTTACACTCTCAATGTCTCATATTAATTTGCGTCATCACGCAATTCCTTATATTTTGCAAGACATTCAACATTAAAGTTTTGTTTACAAATGCCAAAAACGTCACAAGGTTTGTTTACAAATACCAAAAACGTCACATTGTCGTACCTCAATATCTTCAACATTTTGAATTAAAAATGATTCCGTACCTAACAATGAACACTACTAGAATTCAACTGTTCAAATATTCGCGAAAACTCCCTGTCAATTTTAAACTCATCCATTTTTTCATTGAAGAGTTATTTTAAATTCATTTGTTTATCATTTACTTGTCTATTACTAGTTATTCTATTGTCAACTGGATTTTCCTCACTTCTGGTACTGCTAATGTTCGTGTGTTCACAAACATTTTACTAATGACATCATTTGCTTCCTTACAAAACATGCTAATTACCTTTTTCTGTATAAAAAATCGTCCTTCTCTTTGTGGAAGCATTGCACAATTTCCGCTACCCATTTCTATTTTTATGGCAAGGTTAAAGTGTTATGTTTAACATACATACAAGACACATATGACTGTTCATTGTGTTTAACCTTTGCAAATTTTAACTTAATTTTACTCATTACAACTTATCTACATTTTTATTCGCATGGCAAAACGAGTGTATAACGAGTTTGGATGCTCACGACAAAAACAACTAAGCTTCAAAATAAAGACTTCGCGTAGGATGAGCGAAATCTCGCGATGTGTGCGCGAAACATCGCGAAGTGTGTGCGAAACATCTGTAAGGATTCGCAATTTTCTTTCTTTTTGCGTTTTTGTTTATCTACAAACAATAGTGTTACGACACTTACTGCAATCCATTTATTTTTGTACAAGTAGGTATTTCTATTTATTTGATATTTAATTTATATTCCTTCACTTGACGCATTGCGTTTCGCTCAAAGCGTGATAAGAAATAGTATACGCAACAAGGGTATGAGGTGATTCCAGCACACGCTACGGTCGGGCGACGATCTCGACTAGTGCGTGAATCATCTGTTTCGCGCCCTTGTTACGTAAACTACTATTTACTCACACACTATTTACCGGGGGGACTTTTTTATTTTCTCTCAAGGTGGTTATTTAAACATCACATATGTAATTTTTGTTACTTTCTCACAAACGCATTCTTCATACTATACAATGGGGAGGAGTCCCATTATGGAATGGGAATACATATTCTTACGTAATCTGGTTTTATGATTGCGAATTTGATGTGGAATACATGGAATGGATATTCATTTTGGATTCTGGTTCTATGGATTGGGTTGGATTCAGAGATGACGCGCGAAGTACAGCGAAAGCACCGCATGACACAACTAAACAGAAAAGCCTTGCGCAGGATTCGAAGGCTCAGCCTTCGAGTAGCGTGTTCTGGATCGTAAGGCGCAACACCTTACACCATCATGCCGGCGCTAATACGTCAGCGGTACTTGACATTGGAACAACAGAAGACGTATCGTCGTTTGTAGATATATTGAATGTCGATAACTGTTTTCATCATTTCAATTGCTCGCTTTTATGTGTGTATACACCGAAGGAGAGTTTATTTAACTACTTCACATTGGGTCTTCGTATAAATATTGCTTATTGATGTTTTCTTCTCTATTGTTTTTCTTTAAGAACGTTTTACAAACATAATAAAGACAACTAACTCTACGTAACGCATAAACGCACCTACATAACCTTCAAAAACGCACATTTAGATTTCGAACCTGAGGAATAATGAAAATTTAAGTAAATGTTTCAGCATTTCACGAATGAATGCTAAACACATCTTCCAATTTGCAAAACATTTTGCTTATGCAAATAGATATATAAATAATCGTATCAAACGTATTTTTCACTTTTGAAAATGATACATTTGCAGACCTTATGTACTCATATACAATAGCATATCAATTGCGTTGGTCTTTGATAGTCCCTGACCTGCTATCAGGCAGTGAGTTTAGGCGTCAGGTGACTGGAGGTAAAGCCCAGTTTACTAAAATAAGCAAACCAACTACATCCGGTAGTGCTGGAGTTCATCTCTGACAATTATTTTTACGAAAATATGCTTTGTTAAAATGTTCTCTTTAACAGAATATATACCTCTTTTTCAGGCTCTGATTTTTACTTTCTCACCTCAGAGAGAAAATTATGAAATGCTGCGAGGAAAAGCAGTGAAAGTCCTCTAACACATGGTGTAGCAAGAATCCAAGTTTTGTGGGTCCTTGTTACCATGAAATCAAAAGACGACCAACTGCCCGTCTGTCTGTCCGTCTGTGAACACTAGCAGTTACACTGTTCAGACGATAGTCTCCAAAATTGGTATTCCTCAATCGATTTGGCCGCTTGAATTTGAAGCCGATATTTTAATTTTGGAGAGTACTTTACATGAAGCCTCTGAGACATTTTCAAACTTTTCAAAAAAACGTCTCCATCGTTTTTATTAAATTTAGCTTCTAGACAGTGTGAAGGATGTTTAAGAGAATGGTGCAAAACTCATGTTCGTTGAAAATTCGACAACTTATTCGACAACTTTTTCGACAATTTCAAAAGTTCAGCATTTTCCGGCAACTTGTTACAAATAAAACATCTAAGATAGAGATTTTTACCTGAAATCTGTTCCTTAATAATCATGTACAATTTTTCGAAACTTTGAGTACTTTTCGCATAATTTTGTCTGAAAATACGGGCAAGTACGTGCCGTTTTAGAACCACTAGTTCCCATTTCGCATCGATCACTGACGCGACAATCCGTGCGCCAAGTGACTGGAAGCAAGCTTCGCGCCAAGACGCTTCGTCGGGAAGAGCCGTTTATTGTTGCGTCTTTTTACGAGGGCTTGCGGTGGCAAAGAGACGGGCTTTAAAGCACCGTTCCGTTTGTGTATAAAGTAAAACTCCTATGATCCCCCTTGATGACAAGAAGTACATCGTCTGCCGCCGCCGGAACGCTTTGGGAATTGCGCCGTATAGCGCAGATATTGAGGAAAATTTCGCTTTATGCGCGGAAGTTATACTGTTTGCTCTTATTACGTTCTAAAAGTGCTCTTTATGATTGAAAAAAACTGCATCATGGACTGTCAAATTTTAAGATAAGGTATGAAATATACTTGCCTTCACAAATTACTACGGTATCATAATAAGATATATGAAACATTACAGTTCTCTTTATGGGGTAATATTTTGCTGTATAAAGAAACTCAAAGAACAAACTTTCTCTACTTTCAGTGACTTAAGTGTCATTGAAAGTTAAGTCTCATTTCTGAGGTACTCATTTGAATTCTTCTGCAAAATTCGCAATCAGTATAGAAAGAAAGATTACGAGGTAGATGTAATGCATCATTATCATTAATTTTTGTAGATTATCTCATTTTTTATGTTCTGAGAACTTTTATTACAGAACAAGAAAAAAACTCAGTCACATGTTAAATATTTTATGAAATGGAATTCATTTTTATTTCATAAAAGTCCTCAAATTAGAGAAATGATTGACAAAACTAAACAACTTTGAAGTAATTCAAATGTAAGCTTCTGTTTGTAAAATATAATTAATTTCAAAATACCTCTAAAACATCTGGGAATCATTTAAAATTGAAAATAGGTAATCTAGAAGGTAACCATCGACCAAATTTTAAATGTTAATGACTGACTTTTGAATGTAAACAATTTATTTTTGGTTCAGAATAATTCAGACTAAGTATCTTTCACTATTGTAAAATATAATATTATGTTTGGTTCTATTTCTTGTGATTTTTGAGCAACATAAATGAGTGTTAAATAATCTTGTAATGCTAAATACGAAATTGTAAAATTTTTGAGAGTGAATTTAAAAAATGTCTATAATATTAAGCAACGATCTTAATTTTCTGTTATCTGTATGGACAAGAATTACGTGTCATGTACGTTAAGCGCTATATCGCGTAATCCTCAGTTTACTAGTAAGATTGTTATATAATTTTCGGCAGCAGCAGCAACAGCATCTTGCTATGCAAGATTCATGGACTCTTGGTGTACCAAATGTCTAGCGTAGAAATAAGAAATAATATTGTTCAAACTTTCCGTACACTTATCATTCTGCATTAAACAAATTTTGTTGACAGTACCTAAGAATTTTGTAATGAGATTTGTTTCCGAATCTTACTGAATAGATGAAAGCCGAAACAGATGGTTTCGCATGAAAGTATTGTCGCATACTCTAATTCCATGATACCTTCTGCAACACATTTTCGTTTTGCGGGTTGCATATAACGTAGGCTCTGTTAATGGGCCGTCCGACTTGTGCAGGCAAAGGACCGTGAATGAGGTTTCGAGGGCGCAGAGTTCTCGGCGATTCGACAAGTTCTCACTGAAGGAAAGAATGTATGAGCTAACTTCACGACAAAACGGCAAATTGCTCAAAGACACACGTTAGGAATTCAGACATTTATTATATTATGCAAACGTTTTACTAGAAATTCCAGTTAAACAGAAAATGATCAGTCATAAATGCATTGTTCATCATACAAAACTTTATGGAAATTGAATATAAAGGGGGTAGCGGAATAAGCTAGGCAAATCTTCCCCCGGGGATAAACTTTTTTCGTGTTGAAAATCGTAATTGAGGTACAAAAAATAAGTTTTCGCCGGGTTTAAATCAATTCACCCTGAGTACTTTGTACAAATGAAAAAAATTGATTTTTAGCTTCTTATATAAGTTTCTTTTTTAACCATAATACACGTACGAATATTGACGTAACTTATTACTGCAATTTTCTATAGACGATAAAGATGTTTCGATAATTTTTTTCAGATGTTTATATCCGATTTTGACCCTTATAATCAACAAATGAGAAGAGGAAATAGCAAAAAATATATTCTTCCCCTCGTTTTTTACGAATATCATATGTTGAATATTTGTTGTTAGTGAGTCCGAGCGCATCAACTACTAGGATCGTTAATCCCGTAAGTGTACTGCAGCGTTTTGCTTGGGAGGTGGCGGTGGTCTTCTTCCGCCCGTATGGCGAGATCCGGCACCGACTTATAGTCGGCTAGCGGGTTCTTCGCCAACCAGATATCTCCCACCGCCCCAGCCGGGAAAATCTCGAAGCTCCCGACCGGTCTCCCGGCATGTGTGGTAGTGTAGTGCATGACAGCGTGTGTTGGTGTGTGTGTGTGTGTGTGTGTGTAAGGGGTGAGGATAGGGCCATGAAGAGTTAGGAATGATCGCGTGCGGTCCGTGGCCCGTTCGGTAGGGTACTGCTCCGGCATTCGCCTGGTGTTGATCGGAGAAACCACGGAAAACTACCGATCAGAGCAGCCGGCCGCTAGAATCCTACAGACAGCGTCTGAAGTCGTCCTAGCTGATAAAAACTAGTGTCGACAATCCTACCACCGTCGGGACTCGAACCTAGGACCTGCCTAGTGCTCGTTCTCTCGGCGGGCATTCTCTCCCAGAGGCAGGACTGTACAATACCTGCACGTAAAGGACGATTTACGTCGAGAAAAGTATGGAACTTTCGATTTTTTTAAGTAACATCCGGCAGCTATTTTTTCACAGCACAAGTAGTAAATACCATACTATTCTTATCATTCCTATAGAAAAAATGTGACTAGATTTCCACCTACATCTGTTTAAAAGATCTTTGTAAGACACCTTTTTGATGATATTTTTTAGTTTAAGACACATTTCATTGAGAAAACGTTGCAACTTACGGAAAACAAACTTTTTGCTATAATTGAAGTGTGATGTGCTCAGGTTGAAATGTGTGTTTATGCACCAATTGAGAGATTCTGGGTAACGTAGCGATATCCCTATTTTGTAAGCTAGACAAAATTCAAGGTTAATGTAAATTCAGATACTTTTCTATTTGCATTTATACATTTTGCAAATTCCTATAAGCACGCTCTATCGACATGTTAGTATAAGAGTAGGATGTTGTTTGTGGGATTGTTTCCCAGTGAACATTGAAAAATATTTTTGCGTGCGTAATGTGGACAATATTGTTTCGAGTGTCTTAAAGAACTAGCCTATGATGATACTTGACTTTGATATCGAACAGCATCGTAGTTATCCTTCAGATCCTAATTTCAAAAGACTCACTTAAATGTCTGTGTATGTAAATAACTATTAAGATAATATGAAATTTGTAGATAATTATAACTCGAGAATAATCAAATGTTCATAATTTATTCTAATACATTCCTAAATAAAAGAAATGCCCCTTAGTCTCCAAAAAAGTGCAGAAATGTAAGGCTTCGTTAACACTTTACAGACGCTTTGACAAATCAAATTAAGAGCTGCTTGGCCGCCGACCTACACAACACGGTCTTCCCTCTGTGGCGCAGGGCTGGAGACCGCAACGCAGATAAAGCGGGGGGCCTTCACGGAAGCGGATATTGTATCGGGCGACATCGTCGTCTTCATAGCGCCGCCCGCGGCGCGCGCGCACGGGGCAGAGTGCTTTACGGCAAAATCGATGCTCCCTCGCCCACTTTATAATTTCAATATGTCAGGTTAACGACTAGTTTTATACTGCCAGTCGAACTCGCTCTGCATACGAGCGCGCCCTTCAATATTGCAGCTTCTACTCCGCGCAAGCTGAGCTCCGGCCCCGCTCGAGTTTCGCCCCGCCCCGCCCCGCTCGCCCCGCTCCGCTCCGCCCCACTCCACCCCGCTCCACTCCGCCCCGCCCCGCTCTACCCCGCCCGGCCAGCCCGGCCTGCCCCGCCCTGCCCCGCCCCGCCCCGCCCCGCCCCGCCCGGCCTGCCCCGCCCTCACCGTCCCCGCTTAACCCAATTCATCCTCATCCAAACGCAACCAGTCCTATCCATTCACTTCCAAATCCCGCCCACCAGAACAACCCACTCTCGCCCTGCCTGCTTCATTCCCGCTCTTCCCTCGCCGTCCCCGCCCAACCCAATTTAACCTCACCCTATCTCACCCAGTCCTATCCATTCCCCGCAAACCCCGCCCACCAGAACAACCCACTCTCGCCCTGCATTTGTCTGCTCAGCTAGCCCGCTCTAACTTCACCCCATCTCGCTCTTGTATCCTCCGCTTGAAGCACTCGCCCCTTCCTGTGGCATCTCTCACCGCTCCGTTCCTCTCCCTCCCGTCTCCTGTTGTCCCCGCCCCCATCCGTCCCCTCCGTTCCCCCCTTCCCGCTTCGCCGCTCCGCCACCGCGCTTAAGCCGAGGCTCTCGTCGAAGACGAGCGGGGATTCTGTTAAAGACGCGGGTTATTGCTTGAGACGCTGCGGCAGGAAACAAGACCGAACCCGCCCCGCCCCGCCCCGCCCCTCCCCTACCGCCCCGCCCCCACTGTCTCCGTGAGCGAGCGCGACCGCGGACGTAAACGATAGAAACCACGTAAGCGATGGCTGTTCATATGAAATTTCTCTCGCGTACGACAGCGGGCTTCCTCGGGTGATATCCGTGCTCGAGAGCCTCCGAGATGTAAATTCTTGTATCTCCTGTTTGGCGAACTCAAGTACCCATTGAAGCAGAGGTAATGAAACCCACGTGAATATTTGCCTGCTGACATTACATATATTTGGTGCAAATAATGCAAACTTTTCACAAAGTGAAGTAGCTATTAGACGTATTTTTCCGACTGAGAGAAAGTTGGTACGAGGAATATCGATTGTATCAACAAAAAAGACTTCGTAGATAATTACAAATTATTGTGCATTAAGTAGGGAAGAGGGATAGCAATATCTTTGGTGCTTAATATTTTGAAAAATTATTGTCATTAATAGACAATCATAAAATGATAAAACGTAAAATATTGGCTTACACACAAAACTTTTACTATAAATATTTATGTCATACTCGGTGCCTTGAAGACAAAAATAATCTTTGTTGAATAGATGTAGATAAATAATATAATAATACAAGTTCCAGATACTAATAAGCCAAAACATAGCAATACTCGAGTGAGAAAATCTTAGAAGCATTTTAGGCTCCACCCAAAAAACTCATTTGGAAAATAAAAAAAACATAGTTAGCGCTTTTTATAAAATATAAAAGTATAGTAAGAGATGTAAAATTCAAAATGACTGCTTGGTTAGGGTATCTACAAGAGTTGAAAAGATATTCTACTGGAAGCAACTAACATCACGTAAGAAAGACTATATTAGATGGAAAAAGTTCCTAAAAGTTTGGGTGCTACAAACTGGTAATAACGATCAGGATATAGAAAAGTGTGGAGGAAAGTACTTCAAAAAGACGTGATCCACTGTCGTTTGAAGCGCCGAATGGAGAACAAAGGTACGGATTAAACATTTTCGATGTCGTTTAAGATTTCGTAAAACATTCTCAGGAAATACAATTTCGATACCATTACTTTGTTCACTTTGACGTCATTCGTATTATGCCTCATACTTTTGTGTCATTGTAACAGTTTTGACGAGGTGAATTTCCGTACACTTAGATGAAACGTAGACTAAATGAAAGTTTTTTTTAATGGTCGTACCAAACACACTATACTTTATGAATAAATAAGATCTTCATGAATATATTTAGGTTTTGCAGATTCTTGATGAAACGAAACTATGAAAACAGAACCACCAAAAGGTAGCATCACGCATACCAGAAATAGGATGTATACGTGGCCGGTGTGTGCTGAAAACTTTATCCGTTTCGTATCAGCACAAAAATCTAAAACAACGAACTTTAAGCTTACGCTCCGTAAAAACATTATGCATTGCGATAAGAGCAACAAACTAATAACAGTAATTACAAAGGCGATTTAACTTCGTAACGTGTGATTAGGACACGTTTCAACCTTAAATCGTTAGTCCCGAGCGAAAACTTTGCTTGGAAAATAGTCATTATCAGCGACTAGTATACCACTGTTTTCGCATATTGAATGTAAATGTAGTAGTAAGGATCTTTAATTAATATTAATGAGATTAAAATACAAAATTGCTCTCCTTCTTTAAAACAATCTTAAAAAGCCAACAGAAGATGAAGGTGTTAACATTTTTAAGGGATACTTAGAAATTTATTTTTAAATTTGACTGGTCTACATGACCTTCTCCTGAGATGAACTAACACCATTATACACGTAAATATTTGTTTTACAAGAGTAATAGTTTGTTTTACAAGAGAATTAAGGTACATAGCATTATTTACTGTCGTCTCTCTGGGACTCGAACACAATTTCAATTTCATTAAAGGTTTTTACGAACATATCTCATGAGTTTTGGAAAGTTTGGCGTCTGAAAACAAGAAAGGTAAATGACACACAGTCATCCGACCAATGTCAACACTTTCCTTTATATCTAATCCAAAATCCACACTGTTTACAATATATTTCCTTGACAGACATCCGTGCTAACCACAAGCCGTCAGCGAAGGCAGGTACGGGAATGGGCGTCAAGTTTAAAATGGAGAGATCAATCCTGCGCAGGCGTGAGAATTTCTCGTATCAGTAGCGGCCTTAGAAAATCCATAGGTTCCTGACCACTTTACACGGAAAAGAACGACCTGCCACATGGAGCAGGGTATCGCCACTGTTCACGTCTCTTTTTTTCAAGACAGCGTGAGATGAGTATGAATACAATTGATTTATTTATTGGTGTTTAAGAATTGAAATTTAGTAAAGAGCTCAAATTGCATTCTGAAAAAAATCCTGTTTTAACTGTTAAGTTTTATTTTTTTATTTTTTTATGAATGCTAGCGATAAAACATTCACCGTCCACTACCTTTCATTTAACAAAAATATTAAATTTGTTTGAATATAATCCTGAAATTTTCATGACCAAAACCCTTGGTTGGTTAGTTAGTTGTTAGTGATTCCGGGCACGTCAACCTCTGAAGTCATTGGTTCCATAAGTGTAGAGCATGTTTTTTATCGCAGAAGGTGGCGACGGTCCCCCGCTGGATGGCAAGATTCGGCGCAGACCTACCGTCGGCTAGCGGGGTTTTCCACAATCAGGTATCTTCCACCAGAGAGACACCGCCCCCAGCCGGAATAAGCTCTAAGCCCCCGACCGGTCTCCCGGCATGTGTGGTAGTGTAGTGTAGGTTAGTGCAAGTGTGTGTAAGGGGTGAGGATAAGATGAGGAAAAGGAAGGAAGGAAGGAAAGATCGCGTGTGATCCGTGGCCCATTTATTAGGGTACTACTCCGCCATTCACCTGGTGTTGATCGGAAAAAACACGGAGAACTACTGATCACAGCAGCCGGCCACTAGAATTTTAGACACCGACTGAATTCGGTCTAGCTGACAAGCTAGTGTTGAAAATCTTGCCACTGTCGAGAGAGGAAAACTTGGTGTTTTAAACATGTAGATATAATAATTTTTAACAAATGTTTTAGACAATATTTGTGAACACAAAATGAGAATAAACTAGGCGTATTAGTTGCATTTTAATATCGACGTTATTGACCAAGATGAAAAATTAGGAATAGGCGATGTCAAGACTGCAGAAGTGGAAATTCAGAATTAAAAACAAAGTCGGATGGTAAATGTTCCTACTTAGAGAATGAGAGAATGACTATAATATTCTGCTAAAGCCAGCATAGACACAAATGCCTTTAGTGGGCGAATGTTTGTAACTTAAACATGCATAATAATTAATTATCCAGATACTAGTATTCTTACCGTGCATTGAAAATATGACGTGTTACCAAGCGAATGACTAGCCATATATGATGTCGGTGTGGCATGTACGTTTTTGAATCTAGAGATACGTCTTTCTTTAGCAAGAGAATTCATAAATCATGTACCGTTTATAACAACCTTTGGAAGGAGACACAGGAGTAGAAGAAATGCCCTGTGAACCGACTCCTTAATTGAAGACTGAATGCTGTTCCATCCTGTCTTTTTCATTCAGATTATAAAAAAAGAGTAAGCAAAAGAATAACGAAGGACTCAGAAGCGTTCAAAAGTTAGAAAAATCGTGTTCTACTGAATTGTTTTAGCATTGCAAATATTAAGAAAATTAAATATAAATACCTTTAATATTCTGAAGAACATTTGTGATACGTCACCGTAATACTATTTCACATTTCATTTTGATAATGACCCATGAGTATAAACACAGACCGACTCATCAAATCAGAAGACAGTCAGTATTGAAAGAAGTGGAAAATAAGAATTATACATTGGCAAATCAAAAGCGAATGGAAAATGGCTATTATTTTGAGAAACTTTAGACGTTTCTTCAAGCATAAACGAAAGTCTGCACCGTTACAGGAACCTCTCCTTGAACAAAAACGCGTTAACGACAAGCCATTAATCCTCTGGACGAGTTATTACGCTGAGTCTGTTTGTCGCTGGAAGCCTCTGGATGAGATCGTACGCGGAACCACGATATTGCAGAAACCTCCGTATGAGTTGGTGCGTGGAGACGCGCCTTCGGCTATCGCTAGGACTGACTGATAACTGAAATATCTTGCGCGTTATATGTGCGAGGGAACTCTGCTCACGAGAGGCTAGCAGCGAGAAGCATGACGCCAGGCGCGTGACTTACAGTCGGCTGCGCCATGGCAGTTAAAGGGTTAAAAGGTGGTGCAAGAACGCGCGTCAAATTCCGAATCGAGAGATAAGTCCCGCGGGGAGCAAGGACGCCCGTACCAACGGGCGCACCGGCGCGGCTCCGCTTTGCAGGGGCACAGCCGTGCGGCCGGCAGGGGCGGCGGGGGCAGGCGAAGCCGTAACGTCTAAATCCGCGCACGCCACCCCCTCCCCCTCCCCCTCCCTTCCCCTCCCCACCTCCCCCCACTGGCTGGGGCCAAGTCGACCGGGCACCACCTATAATTAATGGCAATGTTCGATTCTCACGGCACGGCCTGCGAGCGGCGCGCTGCTCCCGCCCCACCCCGCCCCGCCGCGCCGCGCCCCGTCTCGGTTCACCTGCACCGCCCGGCCGACCGCCGCCAGCGCGCGCCAAGATGACAGAGATAAATTATTCGCGCGAGCCGCCGCCATCATCATTTGCCCAAATTACATCGAGGCGGCTGCGAGGAAGATACTGCGGCGGCTGGCACGCGCGCCCCGAACGCCCGCTCGCGAGGGGCGCATTACCACCCCCGCCCCCGCCCACGTCGCCCCGCACCGCCGCCACGCCACCACGGATGCTCAGCGGGCGACGGGCAGGGCACTGCCGTTCGTTTGCAGTCTGTGCATACATCTTGTAAACAAAAGACTACGTTTGTTTGTTATATTGTTTGTTGGTTGGTTCATAATGCCCTGCCGTACCCTTCATCCGACTGCGATAAAATTTTGCGAACTTATTTCTTGCACTACTAGGAAGAATATAGGCTTATGGGAATGCGTGAGCACACAGGCGGGCGATGATGGTTATTCTATGATGGCTCAAGCGCCAAGATTAGGGCGCTCTACGTAACGGCGCTTGACGCAATCCGTTGCGCATCGAAGTATTAAGACATTTTCAGAAACAGAGAAAGAGCAAAACACCGGAAAAGTGACCGATGGGGAGAGAGACGGAGAGAGAGAGAGAGACGGAGAGAGAGAGAGAGACGGAGAGAGAGAGACGGAGAGAGAGAGAGACGGAGAGAGAGAGAGAGACGGAGAGAGAGAGAGAGACGGAGAGAGAGAGACGGAGAGAGAGAGACGGAGAGAGAGAGACGGAGAGAGAGAGACGGAGAGAGAGAGAGACGGAGAGAGAGAGACGGAGAGAGAGAGACGGAGAGAGAGAGACGGAGAGAGAGACGGAGAGAGAGAGACGAAGAGAGAGAGACGAAGAGAGAGAGACGAAGAGAGAGAGAGACGAAGAGAGAGAGAGACGGAGAGAGAGAGAGGCGGAGAGAGAGTCGGAAAGTGAGGCGGAGAGAGAGACGGAACCACACTCACGAGAAAGTCTTTTGACTATTGAGATATTTATTCAGCGTAGCGTGAAGCGTGATTAACAATCACGAGACTAATAGCATATAAAGTGTAATATATTGAAATAGCGAAGCATTGCTGGGTCTACTAGTCAACAATAAGAATATTAATATGTAGTGCGAAAGCAACAGAAAACGAAATCTGTGGTACAAACTAGGAAAAATGCAACCTCAAAAGTAATCACAGAAGAGGACATAGAAGCAGTGGAGAGATTAACATATTTCGGAGTGCTGATGCAAAACCATGGGAATTAAGAGAAGGAGATTTTAAGAATGATATTCTTGGCCAATCGAGCGTGTTTTGCCCTGTTACACATCTTCCGGGCAAGACCTGTACACCGGGAAGTAAAGTTAAGAATGCCGGTCCGGAAGATCGAGTTCATTAAGGCAGTAGTGCCGTAGCGATCTCAGACAGACGGATCGCGGGTTATAGTTCCGTCTCAGACATGGCTGTATTTGTGTTCGTATCTTCACCCCCATCATCACCATATCATGTCATCTTCAGTTACCATAAAGTGCAATAGTGATTGCTAATGACCTAGATGTTGATGCGACCTTACATAAAGAAGTTAAGAATATATAAAAAGAAGAACAAGAATCGATCTGTAATGTGTTATACGTGTGAAACATGAGAGCTCAATGAAAATATGAAGAATTAAATGATATATTTGGAAGGAATGTTTTAAGACGACTTCTAGGCCAAATACAACAAAAACGGGTTGAAGATGACAAGACATTACAAAGAACTATATCAACTGTATAAGAAGTCCTCTTTTGCAGACTATGTGATTTCGCAGGGATTACGGTCGTCATGTGGTGAGGATGGAGGATAATAGGCTGCCAAAGAAAGCGTTAAATAGTAAACTGTATGGCAGTTGACCAACGAGAAAGACGAAAAAAAAATAGATGGTAAGATCTCGTGGCTAGGGACGCAAGAGAAATATTGGGAGTAAAAATATGGAGAAGAACACCTGAAGACCAGTAATGATGGAGAAAATATATGCTGGAGGACAAGATTCAAGTTGGACTGCAGAGCCATTCAAGAAGAAGAAGAAGAAGAAGAAGAAGAAGAAGAAGAAGGAGAAGAAGGAGAAGCAGAAGAAGCAGAAGAAGAAGCAGAAGAAGAAGCAGAAGAAGCAGGAGAGGAAGAAAATGCACTGTTATATCATTATTGCAACAATTGCTTCTCGTGATAAATCCCGTCTGATTCAATTGTTAGACAACGATGAGTGTGTTTGGCCATTCTGTTCATTTTCATCCTTCATGCCGATTGTATCATATATGAGACACGCATTACTTACTCTCCATAAACAAAGGAAATGTTTAAAAAAATATTTAACCAGATCTGCTGGATTACCATATTAAAGGTGAGTGTTAGCAAAACAGGAGACTACTAAAAGAAGGGACTGCTTTGTCAGCTACTGCTTGGCTACTGCTGGTAGCATAACTGAAAGGATGTTTACGCACTCCTTCTGTCAGTGCGTTCGTTTACAGTTAACTAATTTGTAAATGCTTTCGACACAACTTGCAATGACATGGTCCAACACGACTGGTTTTGTTTTCCGCCCTGTTAAACTGGTCGCTTCTTAGGCTAAATGCTCCCTACACTTGTAAGAAGATTAAAATCTGGGAAACAAATCCAGGGTACAAAGCCTGGTTCACAACGAGTCCAAATGCGTAACGACATAATCATTTTATTTTATTTTCGTCAAAAAATATAAACTTTGTGACGTATGGTGCTGACGTATACATGCCCACGCTTCCATGACCTCTAGGACCCCTCATCTACCCTTTTACTCTACATATAAGTACCGACACAGACGTTGGCAACGTTCGAAAACTAGAAATTTCTCCAGAGAAATACAAAACTGCTGCAACGATAAATTGATTAATTGGTGGATTAATGATACCGGACGCGTCAACGCCTTCAGTCGTTAGTTCCGTAAGTGTAGTGCATGTATTTCCTCGAGATGAGACAGTGATCTTCTCTTGCTGGAATCCAGCGATCAGTCCGCTAGCAGGGATTTCTACAAACAAGTACCATCCATCGGTGACGCATGTACCCCAGCCGGGACAACGTCTAAGCTCCCTGATGGTCTCCCGGCATAAGTGGTAGTGATTCAATTATGAATTCAAAAAAATCTCCCGTTTTATTACACTTCTTTTCTGTAGAGCAACTGCATTCTTGGACGTCAAGATGTTCATTCCATTTCCATTTGGCAACATTCATTTACAAAACCGATGTTGTAAATTTTATCAATCTCGTGATTATATTACCATTCTCACTATGCGTTATATACACCATTTACTTATTCTCAATGACATTACTACACATAAATTATATGTTATATTCCCCAAATTCTATCACAGACAATTATACAAGTGTTTAACTTCGACTTTCACTACATTGGAACCTTGCATTTTCTTCCGCCCTATACGTCATTGTGTAGCGTTCTTTACCTTGCGCGCCCGTCAGCTTACTTTCCTGCACGAGATCCTCCACAAACGTGTTTCTTCATCCCTCCTATTGCGATGTCCCTCCTATAATCATTCGATTACTCGCACACGATCTCATTTCTGATTGTACCTTTGTAATTTTACATTGGATTTATTTATGCCTTGGTCCCTTGTTCGAAATATTTCTTTTAACTTTTATGCACACCCATGAAAATTTCTCACGTGTCCTTTCATGAATTTAATTATTAAAGCATTCTCTTTCCCCGTTATCACTTGGTTTGACCTCATA